>PVIA01004321.1:0-141702 GCA_004024845.1 Tonatia bakeri
TCCCCTCCCCCTCCCTCCTCCTCTTCTTCTTCTCCTTCATATGGACTCCCAGTTGTTCCAGCATGCTTTATTGAAGAGACTATTCTTTCTTTATTGAATTGTCTTTGCACCTTTGTTAAAAATCAATTCAGCATGTGTATATATGGGTTGTGTTAGGATTTTAAAATTAGACCTTCCATGTCAAGGGCTATGACCTACCCTTTTCTGGAGAGGAAAGGGGCAACTCAAAGGCCACAGCCACCATCCTCACCAGTTCCCAGTATTTAGTAAGTTCCTGAAGCAAAAAGCTTGGCAGAAGCATTCTGAACTCAAGGATGTAACTTTTGGGCTGATTTCTAGCTACCTTACTCATTGTACGCTTCATATGCCTGAATACAAGGCAATCCTGAATATAAGGAGATCTCTCATTTTTAAAAATAAAATTATTAAAATTTTTTTTTAAGATTTTATTTATTTATTTTCAGAGAGGGAAGGGAGGGAGAAAGAGAGAGAGAAACATCAATGTGTTGCTGAGGGTTGTGGCCTGCAACCCAGGCATGTGCCCTGACTGGGAATCAAACCTGCGATGCTTTGGTTCGCAGCCCGCACTCAATCCACTGAGCTACGCCAGCCAGGGCTTAAAATTTTTAAATTTTTAATTACTTAGGCCAACTTGAATGTAATATACACTTCTAGGGATATAGCAAAGGAGTCAAATGTCTCTTTTAAAAAATCCTGTTATTAAAAAATAACTGTTATAAAAAAATTAACTGTTAATTAAAAGATCTCACATTGTTTAAATAATATATACATTTAGGAGTGTTGCTTGTTTTTCTGTCGCATATCATGACATAGTTCTACCTCTTCACATCATTCTTCGTCAGAACCTTTGCCAGCACCAGGACCACTTCCTGCATGGTATAACCCAGTTTTTTCAGACCACATCAGCAACTCTGCTATTTGAAACACAGTAGTTTTTGAATCTTTGCATGAAGCCATCTTCAGCAATTTTATCACAAGCCACAAGTACCTATTTGCGTAACACTGGAGTAGCTGACATTTTTATCATTCCGAACCCACACATTTGTGATTTCTACCTCACTATTATTTCGAGCGGGCTTTTTTAAAAGAACTTATCTGTAGGGATTTTATTGTGCCTTTTCCAGTCTCCCTATCCAGAAGGATGGGGGCAGAAAAGGGAGAAAATCAAGGCACTAAAAACTCTCAAGACTCAAAGTCCAGGGGATTACGCCAAAGGGGAAGTGAGGAACAGACTTGGGGCTGGGTCACCCTCCAGGAATGCTTACCTGGGGCAGGAGAGTGAACTTGGGGAGAGGGAAGCATTACTGGCTTCACAGTAACAAGGGCAGTCTGGAATCTTACAGACTTTAGGTCTTGCTTGTCCCTGGAGGCTTTAGTCCTTGCCTGATGAGACACAGCTGGATTCGGAATTAAGGGTCTAACCAATATTCCTCACCAGTAGAAGTGGTAAGAGGCCTATGTTTTGATTTCTCATTTGTAATTCCTGGGCTTTATTCCCGCTCTGTCACTTGGAGACTTTCAGATGCCCTTATGAGATGCAAAGCAGTGAGTGTGTGCCTGTTTTCTTATGTCCCCACAGAAGACAGTTTAGCTCCCTCTCCGTGTTCCCAAAGAGGGACATGACATCTTTCTGTGTGTCTAAATGTCCTCTGCCTTCTCAAGTCCTTCTCATTTCCCTTTGGAAAATCACTCTCTCTTTTTTTTTAGTAAAGTTGAGCTGGCATGAGTCCCCTCAGTCTCTCCTGTCTGGGCTCTTGCCCCATTCCATCTGCCTTGTGTCTGGTAGAAGGTGTGTGTGTTCCCCACTAGACTGTGAGCTCCTAGATGAAAGGCCCCGCTACTGACAGACTTAACATTATGCTAGATGGAAGAGGAGAAACACTGAGTCTGGCTCCATCATCATAGAGCAGACAATGAAGGGTGAATTCAGAGCAAGGAATGCAAAAATTGAATTCAGAGCAGAGAGTAGAAAAAGCCACAGCATCTCATACCTGAAAACTCAGGCTCCTTTCTCTTCATTCTCATCTGAAGTCCACCCTCCTGGAGATAGGGACTCCAGTGCTCCAGGCCCTCGCTGTGGGGTACACACGGTTGGAGGGCCCTGCTCCAGGCCAAAGGAGATTTGTGGTATGATGCTGGGGACAAGAAAGAAAGGCCTCCCACTAAAAAAGGCAGAGTACTAGTAGCATCCTTGGATGCGGTCCAGGTTCTTGGTGGAGGTTGGATGCTGGTGTGGTTCCATTGCCATCTGCAAACCAAAGGTTCCAATATCTGGGTTGAGATGGGGGCCACCCTCTGGCTCTTCTTTGTCTGTAATGAACCCAGTCAGCCAGGTGGACTACAGAGGTGTGTCTTGAGCTACTCATGCGAGGGTCATTGAGGGTGCACTAGCAGCTCCTACTTATCCTTGAAGTAGTAACCTCTCTCAGCAAGTTTGGTGATATCAAACATCACAAATGTGGCAGTGAAGTCCTGGGACACTGCACAGAGCAGCAAGGTGGGTGTCAGTGCCCTATCACTGGTCATCTGTATGACATCCGCATTACTGGGGGAGAGGTGGGCAGGGGAGGAGGTCGAAGGAAGCCCCATGGAAATCCAAGGTGAGTAAAGCTGGCTGTCCCAGGATGCCATTCCCAGGAAACACAGCTCCCGGTGAAATGTGAGGAACTTCCAGACCACAGTCTGTATGCCTCCAGAGCAGCTAGCTTGTTCACTGTTGAGGAAAGGGTGCTTCCAGGACTCAGTGTCTCTATATAAGCCCCACCCCCACATACCATGAGCACCTTCGCTCCCAGATCATGGCTTTCTACTCCAGGAGCAGCTCCTGGAAACTTGCTAGGAAACTGATGGGTTAGAGGTGCTGAAATGATCTATTGCTGCCGCTTTACCCATAGAAAAGAAGCTGAAGCTAGCAAGAATGAGATGCTGTGTGAGTCATCGGATGCTGCTGAGAAAGGATAGAATTTGCAGTTTCAAAGTAATCTGCAAGCTCAACTAAGGAAATACTAGATTCCACTAGGAATAATGTTAGAATTTGGATTTCAGCTATCATTACTAAGAATAAGAATAGTATTTTAAAATATGGTACCTGATTGCAATTTGATTTTTCATTTTATTTGCAAGGTTGCTCTAAAATTTATCTGCTGCCGGCCCTGGCTGGCATAGCTCAGTGGATTGAGCGCGGGCTGCGAACCAAAGCATCGCAGTTTTGATTCCCAGTCAGGGCACATGACTGGGTTGCAGGCCATGGCCCCCAGCAACTGCACATTGATGTTTCTCTCTCTCTCTCCCCCTTTCCTCTCCAAAAATAAATAAAATCTTAAAAAATAAATAAATAAATAAAATTTATCTGCTGCCTATACTTGAAAGAGTGCTTACATAGTTAGTTGGTTTTGAAATAAAGAGTGGGTTGTGCTAAGATATATCTTTTAAAAAATCTCCGAATCATCAAAAAGAAGTAAGAGCCAGGAAAAGCTTGGAAAGAGATGAAGAGAACATAAACATTTAGCTGAGAATATTTGTACTGCTCCCAGGTTCACTGCCCCTTACCTTACCCTGAGGACAGCTTCAGATACCTCTCCCTTTTCTCTGTGGGACACAGATACCCTAGATAAGCTTGGAAACCCTGCAGTGGAGTGCCTTCTTTGGAACTCAAGGTGAAAACCACAAAGTGGTAAGTTGAGCAGACAGAGGACTGGAAAGAGTGCTCAGAACCTAAACTTGGAGCTCTTCAATAGGCCCAGCAGTGGGCATGCCAGGGCTGTCTGCCTGGGGGCAGGGTGATCCCGTGACATAGGCTCTGGGGTGTGCAGCCCAAAGGAACAAGATGAGGCTGAATGTCCAAGCTTCGCCAGAGCTGAGAGGGGTTGGATGGGGGTGAGAGTGCTGGACCTTTATTTTATTAATTCAACAGACTATGACTCTTCAGCTGCAAAGCCTCCAGTTACAGGAAGAAGAGAGGCATCTGAGGCAGAGCCAGACCCTCCCTTGCTGTTCTTCACCTGCACCCAGATACATCCTGAGGGAAAGAGAAGAATCCTTGACAGTGAACAGCTCTGATATTGAATTTGAGCTTTAAATGGACTGAGTTTAAATCTTTAGTTTGACTGAATATTTACTTCAAGAGCCTAACTTTGAAACTGCAATGATATTTACACTGAAAATGACAAAATTGAGTTTCCCCCGTCATTAAAAATGGTGGCTTAGAGTCAAGCTCAATTCCATTATAAAGAAGGAATTAAAACATCTTTCTTCCTCCTTGAGTGGTAGAGTATGAATTTTAAGTCCATTACAATATCATATTTGCCCTTAAATCCCATACCTGGTGTGGACAGCAATATGGCTCGGATGTGAGCCCCATAAAACAGCGTGGGCAGGGTCTGTGGGTCCTGCCACCCACACTCCGAGCCCTTGGGCACATTTCACCCACCAGTGCAAGCGTCTGGTTCAGAGAGCCCAGAACTTTTCAACTTCTCCCAGCAGACTATGGCCCAATGATGACACAGCTTCTTCAGAGGCCAGGGCACTGTGTCCATCCCATTAATTATCTTTATATGGCCAAAAAATAACAGTTATTAAGCACTTATGTTAAGTATCAGCCTGCAAATAATATGTTGGAAGATAGGAGCTTTCTTCAAGAAGCTCACTGAGGGGGAAAAAGAAATGAGACTAGCAAATGTAAGCATTTGCTAAATAATCCAGGCCAAATCTCTCAAAAAATAAACTGCTTTCTCTTCTCCTTCGATGACTGAGAGGGCAAAGTGACAAAGGGCAGCAACGAGGAAGTGTGCAAAATTAGGGATAGAAACGAGGCAATGAGTAAAGTTGGTGACGTCAAAGCAGAAGGAGGTAAAAGGGACAAAGGGGAAAAGCCATACAAGGGGCTGGTCCCCCCCCAAACTGGAATAATCTTCTGGGTGGTGGGCCCCTGGTAGTACAGGCTTCCCCCACTATGTGAGTGTTCTAGGAACCCATCTGTATCTGTGCACTAACTGGCATTGTTGTGAGAGGCTGCATTCAGCTTCAGTGGATTTTTTTTTGAAGACTTTTTCAATGTGTTTGCCCATTTCATGTTGCGTGATTTGCGAGAGCCCCTGCCCGCACCACGCTGAGTGTTCAGTTGTTTTTGACCCAGAACTGCACGACTCCCTATTCACCAGATCTCTCCCCAAGTAGGATTTTTTTTGTTTCCCTGGATGAAAAAAGCCATCAAAGAGAAAGGTTTTGCTGACATGGAAGACGTGAAACAAAAAATGGCACAAGCACTAAAAGATATCAAAACCGATGAGTTCAAAAGCTGTTTTGAGCACTGGGAAAAACATCTCGATATGTGCATTGTTTCAAATGGAGAGTACTTTTTAGGTGACTGAAGTTTAAACATGTAAGAATAAATACACAATTTTTTATACATAAATTCCAGGTTCTTTTGGGTCCCCTTGGCATAAACATTCACCCTAGCAAGCTTGCCGTCAGAGACTTTCCTCCTCAATCCAGTTTCCTCCTTTACTGCTAGTCAACGCTCACATTATTGCCAACAAGGAGTCTCCCGTGGTCCAAGTCCTTCCTCCTTTTGCTTGTGGGAAAGTCCAGCAGGGAGAGAGCACCTGGCTGTTGTCTCGGAGAGTGGTCTGCTGCACAGGGCAGTGTCCATGTAGTCTACAAGGACAGTGGGGGCTGGGAGGTGGCAGCTGAGAGAATGGGAAGGCAGGGAGGTGCTGAGAAAGAAAGGCAGTGTTTCCTTTCACTCCAGTGGCAGGAATAAAAGGCTTTCAGAAGATTATTACTTAAGGTAGAAGTGTCTCATATTACAGGGCTCTGCCATTCTTCCCATACTAGTTCCCCACTCCCAACACACACACACACACACACACACACACACACACACACACTCTTAATCTTGTGGAGGAAGAGAGGTCAATTATCTTTCTAAAAATACTGTATGCTGGGACACACAATGAAGGTCACTTTAAAGTACAATAGCCTCATCTCTTTGTTTGTAAGCAATTTCATTTCCCCAGCAATAGGTCT
The DNA here is from genome assembly GCA_004024845.1 of Tonatia bakeri. NCBI lineage: Eukaryota > Metazoa > Chordata > Mammalia > Chiroptera > Phyllostomidae > Tonatia > Tonatia bakeri. The sequence goes on from PVIA01004321.1 coordinate 6,049, forward strand.
TCTCAAGAAGAACTTGCTTTGGCATAATCCTTTAAAAGGTACCTGCGACTAAGGAAGCAACATGTGAGTACAAAGGTCAGTATATATTAATTCTAAAACTGAATCTACTTATTAAATGTGTTACTTTTTCATCTGCTTACTGTAGTTTAGTACTTATATTTCAGCCCCCTTTACTGACCCATGCTGTCTCAACAAAACACTGCAGCGGAGCATTAAATTAATTTTCACAGCAACTAATATCATGAACACCAGATTATGGCTTTGTTACAAAGTGTAGCAGATGGGGAAAAGAGTCCAGAAAAACAAAGCTCCTTTCCAAACATGATATTCTCTTTAAAAAGTTAATAAATGGATACAGAAGGGAATACAGAGAAATGGCTTCAAAGTCACTCACATAATATTTACCTAAATTTCCTACTTTCTTCTGAGGAATGTGCTTGGGGCCAGAATCTTCTTTCACAAATTAGCTCATAGGTGTTACATAAGAATGAAATAGAACCTTTTGGCAAAATCTCCCCATAAGGAACTACTAGGAGGTGCTGTTTCTATCTGTTTTATCCACAAAGCCCCATTACAAATGGACTTTTCAGGAGTTAAAGAAAATGCTGGACTCACCCTTAGGGAACAAAATGGCCCCTTTGGGCATTAGAATTTAATTTGCTTGCGGCTAGATTTGGAGACATGTGATGCCCGCCATTTGCTCCTGCTGGTGAGAGGCAGAAAGCAGCAAGCAAGAATGGGTGAGAACTACGACTCTTAGAACCACCAAATCCTGATGCCAGGAAATTAAGAAAAGCAGCCCTGGAGAACAATGGAGTTGCTCTCTTCCCAAGCTTTCAGAAACAAAGCAAAGGAGCCAGCTCTCAGACCCGCTCTGGTCCTGGACTGAAAAGCCTGCAGAGGGGAGGGCCGCTCCCAGTTCTGCCTCTAGCTTCTGGGCTGAAAGCTTTCCTTGTGGACTTAAGGGAGCAAGACCTCTGAGTCCTTAAGGTCCCCAGAGAACCATTTTGGTGGGGTCATCCAGAGCAGCGTTTGGCTAAAACTACCAGAGAATCAGCTGGATCAAAATGATTCTGAAAATTGAGGCAAACAATCTAAATAAATTTGTCAAAATTATACTTTTGTTCAAACACACAGCTGGCTGATACAACGTGGTCTTTTTGGCTTATCTTGGATAACAATAAACATTATTTACATCATTTGGTATAAATGGATGAGAATAGAAAATTCTTTTGGAAAAAAGTATATTAACATGGAAGAAACTGTTAGGAGACATTTAACCATGACCATTCACTAAAAGCAGATGATAATGTCTAAAAGACAGATTCTGATACTAAAGTTGCAGAAGTGTTAAATCTGCACGTACCTTAATCTCAGCAGTACGTGTCATCATAGTGGTTACTCCACTGGATTATTAAGGGGCCTGTAATATTCTGGGTAAAAGGGGGCTCTTTGTACCAACCATTGCCTCTGACCCCACAATATCTTTCTTTAACGTTCTATCTTGGTTGATTTGGCTGAAGCTAATGTCAAAACAAGGTACATTCTAATCAATATCAAAAAAGCTTAGAGGTCATGGTCCCACAGAGCCCATGCTAAGGCAAATTACCCACACTTCCCTCAAGTCCCTCCATGAAGTGTTAGAGTGATACAAGCTTTGCACTAGGCAGACAAGGCTTCAAATAGTTGGCAAGAAAATGAAGGCCCTCTTTCAAAGAAAGTCCTACTTCAGGCTCCACTGACGACTAGTTCTTCAATAGAGCAAACCAGCTGCCCACAAGAAAGCAGAAGCAAAGTTTCCATGTAAGTGAGTCTAGAACCCACGCTGTTGAACTTGAAAGTACACTGTTAACTTGTTGAAAACTCACTGCAGAACTGGCTATTTTCAAGTTCTCAAGGTAAAAGAAAAATATTGTCAATTTCTCATCAGAAAAAAAATGTTCATACTAAATATAATACATTTAAAATTGTTTTTTAAGTTAACATTCTTAAATAACTATAAAATGCACTTCTTCATTTGCACATTCAATGATGCTAGCTGATTTGCCCAAAATATATCACATAGTCAAACATTCCCACCAAGCTGAGAATAGGAGCAAGCTGTTAGTACGAGGGAGTGATGGGTGAGAACTAGACCTGCCAAGGCTGAATGACTCAAAATGATGCTTAGTGGGAAAAAGCACAGATCCCCCCACTCCATTACATTGAAACATCTTACAACACTTTCCCATGTTTCTATGATTTACAGCGGCAGAATTCCTTAGGCTTGGAGACTTAAACTCTCCCTTCACTTTCTCACTGGGGCCACAGCGTGGTGGGTGCAGTCCTCTTGTCCTGTGGCTTTTTCAAAAATAGGTAATTGCTTTTTTACAATGTTGTATATTTCCTGTTTCTAATAAAATAAAGCAAAAGTTGATAAAGAGAATGCTGACTACCTATTCCTCATCTCTGGTGAAGATGGGGAGGTAGGAATAGGGTTCAACGTCATTAGACAGAGTTCAAGGTGGACATGGGAGGAATTTCCTGAATCCAGGAGTTAGGAGGCCCAGAGAGATTCTTTTCCTGTCCCTGGAGAACTTGCAGTAACAATTCGACACGTATTGGGGCAGAGGGGGAGAATTTGCAGGGAAGATAAGGCATACATTTTGGGGAAGGGTGGGGGATGATAAGTGTAGTAATGGCCTCAGGAATGCAAAATATTAGTTATGGAATAACAGGCTGCTCAGTTGCTAGGGAATCCTAAAAATAGGGATGAGTGACTGGCTGAGAGGGGCAGGGAGGAGCGGATGTTTCCATAGGTTTTGTGGGGCAGTCTAGGCCTACAAAGGCAGTGCGGAGCTGCCTTCTGAAGCTGCTGCAGAAATAAAGCAAGGAGCATGGACAGCCAAGCTGAGCCCCAGCAGTCGTGCAGATATATTCTTGACAGTGGTCATGCTTTCTTCCAGAAGTAGGCCGTCCCCCAATGTACACAATGCTCAGACTCAGAGTAAGGGCTGGAGGCGGGGTCCCCGAGGGGAGAATGCATTTGCACATCCTTGCTCCCACTGCTGTCTACTCTTCACACTAATTCTGCAGCTTGGAAACAGCCTTGCACCCACCTTTCTGTGGGGTGCAGAGCTGGCTATTGGAGGATACAGGAGTCATTGAGGGAGAGGGTAGGTGAGACTATTTTGAAGCAAAGTAGTTTTTGTTTTCATCCTGGGCAGGTTATCCTTCCAGTCTGATGATTTCTAGTCTGATGATCCCCTAAAAACATTTTAAACACATTTCACTTCATATCAAACTGAAAGCCTATCAGTGTCACACTGCTTGTTTTCTCTATGACAAGTTCCATTAGCTATCGTGGCTTTCATCTGTTATTTCCTGCTTGGTGGGGCTTAAAAAAATTCCTGACGTTGCTATAAAAAGGGCTTGGCTCACTGGTTTATTTTTCTTTTGTTGATAGTAAAACATGATAGAAATGATAGTTGGTTGTTGTGTGGACACTGGGCAGATGGCAGGAAAATGGAGAGGGGGAGGGCACCCGGTGGAGTACATCAGTTGAGAAATGGAACTCTGCTTTTCTCCCCTGAGCAGGTCGGGTTCCTGTTCTCTGATTCCCTTTGATGCCTTTGTCCGTTCTGTTAGAAAGCTGGATCACAGGGAGAAAGGGCTGGGCTGTTTCCAAAGATTCCTACTTTCCCTTTGCTGGCAATATTATTAGCTCCTGGTGTGGAGGCTCAGGAAGTGACTCTCTGTTTGTGGGTTTACGCAAAGGACATCCTTACCCTAAGAAACAGATCTTTCCCTACACTTTTGTTGAAATTCACTGCTTTAGTTATTATCTTTTTCTGGTATGTTCTGTTAAATTGAAAAAGCAAAAATTATAGAAACCATTAGCACGGTTTCATGTTACATCATTATAAATATCATTGCCTTATAATATAACTAGACGATAAGGTAGTGGACACAGACTAGATTTTCTTTAATTAAAAAATTAAATTAATTTAGATACTATAAATTTTATCCCTTTTAGTTGACAGTTTTACAAGTGTTGATAAACACATATAGTCATTTAACCACTGCCACAATTATGGTATGAAAGAATTCCATCACACCAAAAAATTCCTCCATATCCCTTTGCATCAAATCTTTCTCCATTCCTTAGCAACTACTGACCTGTTTTTTGTATCTATAGGTTTGCCTTTTCTATAACATCCTATAAATGAGCCCAAACAATATATTGACTTTTAAATCTAGATTTCATTACATTGCATAATGTATTTGACATTCATCCATTTTTTAAATGTTTCAATAATTTGTCCCTTTTTATTCTTGAGTAGTAGCTCACTGTATGTATGTACCAGATTTTGTTTGTTCATTCCACAGTCCCAGGACTGCTGAGGACTGCACTGTGTGCCCCCTAAAATCCTTATCTTGAAACCCTAGCCCAACCCTAAGTGTAGTTGGAAATAGGACCTTTAGGAGGTAACTAAAGTTAACTGTGGTCATGAGGGTCGGGACCTCATCTGATAGAGCTGGTGCCTTTATCAGAAGAGGAAGAAAAAGGTGTCTTTTCAAGTCCTTTGCCCATTTTTTTAATTAGGTTGTTTACAGATGACCAGCAGACATATGAAAAAATGCTCAATGTCACTAATCATCAGAGAAATGCAAATTAAAACCACAATGAGATATTACCTCACACCTGTCAGAATGTCTATCATCAATAAATCAACAAACAACAAGTGCTGGTGAGGATGTGGAGAAAGGGGGACCCTTGTGCTCTGTTGGTGGGAATGCAGGCTGGTGCAGCCACTATGAAAAGAAGTATGGAGACACTTCAAAAAAATTAAAAATGGATCTGCCTTTTGACCCAGCAATCTCACACCTGGGAATATATCCAAAGAAACCCAAAACACTAATTCAAAAGAACATAAGCACCCCCGTGTTCATAGCAGTGTTATTTACAATCATCAAGATATGGAAGCAGCCCAAGTGTCCATAAGTGCGTGAGTGGTTAAAACAACTTTGAGACATTTACACAATGGAATACTACTCAGTCATAAAAAAGAAGAAAATTTTACCTTTTGTGACAGTATGGATTGACCTGGAGAACATTATGCTAAGAGAAATAAGGCAGTCAGAGAGATAAATACCATATGATTTCATTCATATGTGGAATCTAAGGAACAGACTGAGCTAACCAGCAAAACAGAGACAGACTCAGAGATAGAGAGCGAAGTGGGGGAGGGGAGAGGGTAGAGAGATTGAGCAAGAATGGAAAAAGGACTCATGGACATGGACAATAGTGTACTGATTGCAGGGGGAGGGGAGCATAAGAGAACTAAATGGTAATGGGAAAAATACAATAAAAATTAAAAAGAAAAAGAAGCAGAAGAGACACCAGACTTCTCTCTCTGAGCACACGCATTGAGCAAAGACCACATGAGCACGCAGAAAGATGGCGGCCATCTATAAGCCAAGAAGAGTGTCCTCGCCACAAACTGAACTGGCTGCCACCTTGATCTTGGACTTCCCAGCCACCAGAACTTGAGAATATGCATGTCTGTTGTTTAAGCCATCCAGCCTGTGGTATTTTTCTTAGAGCAGCATGAGCAGACTACTACAGGGACATCTGGGTTGTTTTAATTTTTGTGACTATGAATAAAGTTGTAATAAGCCAGAATTGATAAGCTTTTAATTTTTAACTTAATTAAAAAATATCTAATACATTCTCATGGCTCAAAAATTTTACAATATTGTAGTAAATCCAACAGATAGGCTTGTTCAGCATGTGCTCCAACCTTTTATATGGTAGAGGCTGAGAAGCAAAGCCTACATTTAACATACCCTTGACACTAGGGTTCCAGGGATGAATTAGGTATACCAATCACACATGTTTTTATAACTTTTAAATTTGGAAATACCTTACACGGGGACAAAAATGACATGAAAGTCATTCATTGTACTAATGAGAATGGTATGAGCTGATATAGTTTCCCATGTATCTTTCCAGAGGTATTTTACATAAATCTAGTCAAACATAAATTTGTGCTCCCTTTTTAAAACAGAAATTGAAACATACATATACCCTTCTGCATCAACCTCAAAAAATGTCATATTTTAGAAATCTTTTCTATATCCACACATCCTTTTTTATAGTTGCAGAGTGTTGCATCATATGGATGTAACATAATTTATTTAATAAATCCCTTAATGGTGGAAATTGTTATTTCTAATGGTTTTCTACTATCAACAATACTGCAATGAATATTAATTATATACACTTGTATATATACTGAAGAACAACTACAGAGAATAAAATTATCTCTAAATCCCTAGAAATGAAATTGCTAGGGCAAGGAATGTGCACATTTGCAATTTTGATAATATTGACAAATTTCCCTTCACAGAGATTGTGCCAATTTGTCTTTCCCTAACAACACAGGAGAGTGCCTATTTCTCCACACCACCACCATATTGCATCATAACATTTTTGTGTTTTTGACTAATCTAATAGGTGAGAAATACTGTCACTGCAATTTTAATTGGAGTCTTCCCTTTTATTATGAGTAGAATTGAAAATATTTTCACATGTTTAAGAGCCACTTATAAATTTTTTCCAGTGAACTGTTTATCTCCTTTCCCCATTTTTCTATTGGGTTTTGGTTTTTCAGTTAGCATTTTATTTGTAACAGCTCCTTGAGGTTAGTTAGCTCTTTTTTAGTTATATAAGTTACAAAATCTTTTCCCAAGTTTGTTTCTTGACTTTGTTTATGTTGATTTTAGCATGCACTTAAAAATTATGGCATAATATTTTTGGATCGGAGTTTTGAAAAGTCTTTGCCATTCTGAGGTTTCTTAATTTCTCCTATCATTCTATTATTGCTTACTTTTTTTTTTTTTTTGGTAAAGATTCCGTTCTTTGACCCATTTCAAGTTTATCTTGGTATAAAGGGACAGTTATGTCTGGAGTTAAATCTCCATGGAGTGCTTGTGTGTTTGTGCATCTCATGACAGCTTTTGGTCTGAACTATGTTTTCGAGGATATTTCTATAGTGGTCAGCTGTGGGGACAAGCAGCAAGTCAGTGGGAAGACTTGTTTGCTGTCCAACATAATAAAGATAATGTTCCCTCTATGTTGGGTTTTCTAGCAGCCCCTTGTAAATGGTTTCCTAAGGTCAGAGCTCAACTGTGACACAACCCCCTGTGTGCGCAGCATCCACCTGGCCCAATCTCTGAATCACCCCAGAGGAACTTAGGGAGCAAGGGGAACTAATGTAATTACGGAGCTCGTGCTTCCGACTGTGCATGAGTAATAAAATCTTTTGTTTCTGATCCAACAATCTTCCTGTCTTCTGAGAGCATTTATGAAATCCTATGGGCTAACTTGTTAGCTTGCAAGAAGATGAAATCTCAGACTGGTCACAGTTCTTCACAGATCTACCTCTATTTTTTCCAGATGGCTATGCTCTTACCTCATCACCCTCGAAAAAAATAGTTCCTCCTTTCCCAACTGATTCTAGATGACAACTTTGTTAAACACTAAATTCTTATATGGAATTCAGAAATGAGCTTGTATTTTATTCAGTTAATCTGTCTATGTGTATGATCTAATATATACTAGTAAAGAAATTATCGAGGCTTTATAATGATCTAGTGAAATAAATTACCACTTATTCTCTTTTTCTCCCCAGAATTTTCCTGGAATTGCCTGCATAATTGTTTTGCATATAAAATTTAGAATCAGTTTATGCAGTTACCAAATTCCTTGTATTTTATCAATGGCAGTGTCAAATTTATCAATTAACATAGGGGGATTTCACATCTTCATGATGTTGCCTCTTTCTGTCTAGGAAGATGGTATGCCTTTCTTTTTACTCAGGTGTCATGTACGCAAAGTCTATTGATTTTTGAGTGTGAATTTGATACCCTTTTACTCATAGAATTTTCTTATTATTTGGTGTAGTTTTGCAGTAGATTCTCTTTGGTATTATAGTTTTACAATTACAGCAACTGAAAATGTACACAATTTTATCTCTCCTTTTAATACCTCTAATTCTCTTCTATCTGTTTAGTTTGTTTAGTGCCTAAAAAATAATGTTAAATAATAGCAAAGGTAGTTAAAACTTATTGAATATTTATATACCTTGTGGTATATAAGTACTTTACACCTATCAAGCTATTTATACCTCATAGCAAGCAGCCTTAAGAATTATTATCATTACCATAATTTACACAAGGGTAAACTTAGCACAAAAATATTATGTAAATGGCCCATAGTCACATAGATTCTAGGTGGCAGAGTTGGGACTTCACCCTTGGTAGTTAAATACCAAAGTCCTCAAACTTCACCATTTTACTATGGCACCTCTTAAGAAAAGCAAGACTATTAAGCATCCTTTGTTTATGATTTTGGTGGAAATGTTTTTGGTGGTTCCCCATTAAGCATGATGACGGCTTTTGAATTAAGACAAATCTACTCAATCATGTGAAGGATTGAGAGTTTTTATGAAGAATAGACGTACACATATTTGAAGAGCTTATTTTCAGCATCTATGGAGATGTTCTTAGATGACTTTTCTCCTAAGATCTATTAAAAGTGCCTTACCTTTGCACCTCAAGAATGAAACCCACTTGGCCTTGGTGTGTTATGTCTTTGATGTGCTGCTGGATTCTTGTTGATAACATTTTATTTGGCTTCTGCATTGATATTAATAAGTGAATTGGCAAAGTTTGACAGGAGAACACATTCTGTGGTATGGGAAGGAGAGGAAGTTTAGCTGGAAGCCCTTTAGTGAAGAGGAGGGGCACCAGAGGAGTGAGAGTGCTATGTGTTCTTATCCAAGGCATCGATGAGAAGGAAGGAGTAAGGGAGTTAGTTCCAGAGCAGGCAGAAAAGCACCAAAAACAAACTCCACCTTTTTCATACAAGTTTCCCAAGAAATGGTTTCAAACAGAGAATGCTCCTATACCTTCCACATTCTCCAATACCTTCTCTTTTCACCTTCTCTTTAAAGTGTTCTGGTGGTCAGAGGAAAAAAAATCTAGTTAGCATTCTGGTCGCTCACTATTAGATACTAATAAAAGAGCAGTCACTTGATAGCTGAATCACTCCCTAAACATGGTGTCCCTGGTGGATAGTTCTCTGCTCTTTAGTGAGCTACATAGGGATAAATGAGAATGACTAAGGGCCCACCGCTGGAGCACAGGGGTCACTATGGAGACAAACTGAAGAAATACCAGCGTGAGAAAAGAAGATGATGATGTTGACGGATGTTGAAACAACTTTTCCTAATTCTCCTCTAGGAGGAGTTCTGTGGAGTGAACTCATTCAGCAGTATAAATGTTGAATTCCTTCCACCCAGGGGAAAAAGAGAAAGCGGTTCCTCTGAGTGGGATGATGAGCAGGGGCTCTGGGGGCCCCCCAGGGCCCTATTTCTTAGACAGGAGATGATGGGGTCATTTGCATCAGAAATGCCCAGGGTGTTTGCTAAAAAAGCAGATTCCTAGCCCTGCCTGGGGTGAAACTCTGAAATCTGATTTTTTTTTTAAAGTCAGGTAATTCTGATGCAGATAGGCATAGGACCTCATTTTCAAAAGCAGTTCCTTAGAGATGCTTGACTTCTTCATTCTACCTTTTCTAGAATCAAAGAAAGTTGCCACATTTTACAGACATTGAATGTCATGACTTGGATCCAGGTCCTGCCTCCCAGAAAGATGTATGCATCCAGACTGTGCTACATTTAAACACACAATACATACACAGGCTGGGGTCATTTGTTTCCATATTTTTATGCGGAGAAAAACAGACAAGTTGATATTAGTGAAACAAATTCATCTAAAGGTAGACAACGGACCTTCCAGGACCCATTGGTTTCTCTACATAAAATCCTGTCACACCCTAGATGTCAGGGATGCTGTTTGACGCACATGGTTTTGTGCCTTTTGGAGGGTTGCACACTAAAGGCAAAGAATTCCTGTGGGTGTCACCATGGGGCATCACAACAAGACAGCTGTCCCTGGCTTCCGGCTAATAATTTGCAATGAAAAATGAATGTTTCAGGACTTCTGAATAGTCTGCTTAATAATTTGGAAAGCAAAGCCCATCTCTCTGATGCTCACTAAGCATTTTTGGCAAGTAATTTAGACACAATTTATTTTCTCTGACATTGCCTAATGGAGCTATCTACTTCCTTGGCGCATGTTGCAAGGGACTGGCTGAAATGTGTGCGTTCTGCATTCTGCAGTAAGGTGAGTGCGCTCCACTGAGGGAAGCAGCCCACCTTGAATGCCCAGCCTACCAAATTTCAATAACCAGTTCTCCAGTAGATGTTCAGTGGGGTATCTGTCACTTTAACCTCTTAAGTAAGGTATCAGAGCTTTCAGGGCTGGTCTCTGGGACTTAAAAATGTAATCCAAAACTGTCAAAATATATTCCAGTTTTAAAAAACATTCCATTTTAAACTGAGTGGAAAAGCAAACATTAGAAGTTAATTAAAAGGAACATTTTGAATTCCTGAACCCCAAGAAAATAATGACAGTAGAAACATGTGACTTAAGACATCTATATAAATAGCTTTAAAAAGGGAGTAAGAATCTCTGATGATGATGATAATGAAGAAAAAGAAAGAGGAGGAGGAGGAGGAGAAGGAAAAAAAACACTTGGTATAATTTTTTGCCTGTAATATCTTTAGTAAGTCTGATAAAAAATACATGGTCCCTGAATTAAAAGGAAAAAAGGTGGTAGCAGCTGGGAAAATAAAGAATTCAAGACCCATGCTTACATTTAACCAGTCCTCAAATCATCCAAGAAATGGTGTCGATCTTGTGGGTGTTCACTGATACAGTCAGGTGTGTCCAGGTTCCTTCCGACCCCCTGAGGAGGGATGACTCTGGGAGACAGGCTGCGCTGACTGGGAGGCACGCCCGCCCCTCGGGTTGCCCTGTGAGACCCGGCAAGTCTTCCCTGACCTGTGCACGCCTCCCAGCTTAACACTTAGCACTGTCAGCCTAGTTTTCCACTCCAAGAAAGGTGATAGAAGAAAGCACTACTAAAATGTCTCTTCATGTAAAAAACCTATTTGCATTTTATCCAGTTTCATAGAATTTCTGAACAGCTACTGAAAACTGAGCAGCTGAAAGTTACAGATTGATATAGATATTTCAGTCATCCATTGTGATAAGTGTAACAAATAAATGTCCTTGTTTTTCAAGATGGATTCCAAATGTTAAATGTCATACTTTAGAGTCAGGGTCAGAGAGAGCCCAGGGCACTGGCTGTCTTTCCTGACCCAGACAGAGCCCTCTGTTAGTACAGCACCCTCAGAGTCTGCTAACATGATTGTGTGATGGTGGGGGAAATCAGTAGTGTGTACGAATAAGTACAGGGACCAAGGTTCAAAACCCAATTCATGCAATGATTGCAATTATGTTGAAATTATATGAACATGCAGATAAGACTAGAAGCGGACATGAGGAAAATGAGGCCAAATTATTTTATTGGGATAGTTTCTATTTCAATATTTCTAATAGTGTTGTTATTATACTGCTTGAAAAAATAACTTATGTTAAAAAAGGATTTAACTGACTTGTACATTGAAAAGTCTAAAATGTTGTTGGAAGAAATTGAAAAAGGCACAATAAATAAATGCAAACACATCCAGTGTTCAGGTATTGGATATTGTGACATCACTGAGATGCAGATGCTACTCACAGGGGTCTACAGGTTCAGTGCAATCTTTACAAAAATTCCAACACCTTTATTTTCATAAATGGAAAAAAATTAGCCTGGCTGGTGTGGCTCAGTGGATTGAGTGTTGGCCTGCAAACCAAAGGGTCACCAGTTCGATTCCCAGTCAGGACACATGCCTGGGTTGTGGGCCAGGTTCCCAATTGGGGACATGTGAGAGGCAACCACACATTGATGTTTCTCTCCCTCTTTTTCTCCCTCCCTTCCCCTCTCTCTAAAAACAAATAAATAAAACCAATGGTGTTAGGAAAACTGGAAACCTACACACAGAAAAGTGAGGTTGCGCCATACCTTACACCATATACAAAAATTCACTCAAAGTGGATAAAAAAGCTTGAACATAGAGCTGAAAATACAAAACTCTTAGAAGAAAACAAAGGAAGAACTTTATGACATTGAATTTGGCAATAATTTCTTGGCTATGATAGCACTGGCAAAAAAAGAAAAAATAAACTGTACTTCATGAAAGTTAAAAATGTCTGTGCCTCAAAGGACACTATCAACAGAGTGAAAAGGTGACCCATGGAAGGGGAGGAGATATTTGCAATATATCTATTTAATAAGGGATTGATAAAGAACTCTCATGACTCAACAACAACAAAACAAATACCTTGAGTGAAAAATGAACAAAGGGCTTGAACAGACACTTCTTCAGACAGGATCACAAATGGCCGGTAAGCACATACAAAGGTGCTCAACATCACCTTTGATCTGAGGGAGCGCAGACCCAGACAAAGCTGAGGTACCACTTCACACTCATTAGAATGGCTATTGTTTAAAACAAACAAAACAAAACAAAAATAACGTGTTTTCTAGGGAGTGAAAAAAAAATCAAATCAGAACCCTTGCGAATTGTCGGTGGGAATGTCAAAGGGTGCAGCTGCTGTGGAAAAGAGCATGGCAATCCCTCAACAACTTAAAAAGAATTACCAATGATTCAGTAGTTTCACTTCTGGGGATATTTCCAAAAGAAGCAAAAGCATAGATTTGAAGAGACATTTACACACCCATGTTCACAGTAGCATTATTCACAAAAGCTAAAAGTGGAAGCAGCCCAAGTGTCCCTCAGCAGATGAATGGATAAACACAGTGTGGTATGTACGTACAACAGAATATTATTCTGACACATGCTACACCGTGGATGAACCTTGATAACATTAAGCTAAATGAAATAAGCCAGTCACGAAAGTACAAATATTTTATGATTCTTCTGATCTGATGCAGCTCCTAGAGTAGTCCAATTCATAGACAGAAAATAGAACGGTGGTTGCAAGAGGCTGGGGAAGGGGAGAATGGAGAGTCACTGTTTAATAGGCACAGAGGTTCGGTTTTGCAAGATTAAAAGAGTTCTGGGGTTGGTTGGTGGTGACAGCTGCACAGCAATGTGAATGTATTTAGTATCATGGAATTGAATGCTTGAAAATAGGTGAAATAATAATTTTATTATGTGAATTTTACCACAATAAAAAATCTGATTAAGTGCACATTCTAACTCTCTTATCCAAGGCAGAACATCTTGAGATCTTGCTCCTTTCTTCCTCTATATTCTCATTGCTCTTAGTTTTGCTCTAATGAGATTGTTGCGGACTGATTGCCCTAACCTCACTCCACAGGAGATTCTCCTCTGACTGCTTCAACTGTCAATTTCTGTGCTAATGGATTCATTTTTTGAATTATAACTATTCACTGCTGTATAAAATATGTAGGACCCTGTATTTGGTGCTATGGACAATAAAGTAGAATAAGGGCCCAATGACTTATAGCAATACCCTCACAAGACAGGGCCCATGGGACACAGAGCACTATCTCCAAAGGAAAATGATGCTTCTATACCCAACGTGAGTGGTACAGACCAAAAGAGTGTTAGAAATTTGGAGAGAACTGGGGGAGGTGGAACTGAAACAAGCTTCAGAGAATGGGAAGCACTGAGCTGAAGGGGCAATTCATGAGTTAACTGTTAACATGTGCAGAGCTCCTCAACCTTGGCACCACTGGCATTTTCTGCTGTACTGTTTTTGTTGTGGGGAACTGTCCTGTAGATGGTAGAATGCTGAGCAGCAACCCTGTCCTCTACACACCAGATGACAATAACTCCATTCTCCGCTCAAAGCTGTCTCCTGCCCTGGGTGGTGTGGCCCGGAGGACTGAGCCCTGGCCTACAAACTGAAAGGCCACTGGTTTGATCCCCTGTCAGGGTACATGCCTGGGTTGCGGGCCAGGTCCCCATTTGGAGGCATGAGAGAGGCAATCAACTGATGTTTCTCTTACTGTTTTTCTCCCTCCCTTCCTCTCTCTCTGAAAATAAATAAGTAAAATCTTTAAAAAAATGTTTTTAGACATTTCACTTAAAAAGTCCCTGGAGGGTACAAAAAACTCCCACTCCCATTTGAGAACCACTGATATATGGAAACTGTCTTGGATCCAAGAGAGACATCAGTTGTCCATTCACAAAGCATCTTTCATTGATATATTCCAAGTATCAGTTTTGGCACCTGACACATAATGAATGGTTCCCAAGTCTCTTTTGCTCCTTCCTTTTTGCATGGTGCTGTAAGAAAGCTGACCCGAAACCTTCAGAAGAGTTTGGATAGGGAGATCCTAGAAGTATAGATGGATCATTTGGGAAGCTTTGGTAATAATTCAGAAAAGGGATATAAAGACCTAAACTAAGGTTGTGATAATTGCAATAAAAGGGAGTTGATGCAAAATTTGTGTGACGGAAGATTGTACAGGGTTTGGGGGCAAGGGAAAATACATCTGGTGAGCTGGAGAGAAGACAGGAGGGGCCTTGGTCTTTTTGGGAAGCAGAGAAATAAACGCACTGTAAGGAGGTCTCTAAGCAGGTAACTGATGGTTGAGCATGAACGGTTCTTTGAAATCATGAAAAGAATCTGTAGCAAGTAGTCAGGCTGAGTCTGGAATAACCCTGAAGGTAAAGGAGGTAGGCAAATTTAGACTTATATTTAGAAGAAGATATATAAGAATGACAAAGAGAAGAGAAAAACACTGAAAATTTTGTTTTTCTTTTTTTCATTGTTTTTGCTTAGTAATATCCATTTAAGATGTAAAGATGGTAATCTCTGATTTGGGATTCTGAAATTTGCATTTGAAGCTCAGCATGGCCCTTTAAAAGTCCTTAGAGAATAACAAAAACAAACTTTGTGCTTTTTAAAATTATAAACCATTTCCTCATTTTCATGGGGGAAATACAGACAAAGCAAGGGCAAAATTTCAGCACCAGGGCCTCCCCCTGGCTCACAGCCGTGGACATTGCTAAGCTGGTGAGCATCCTATTGTCATTTGAGAAAGCCAGCTGCATAGCTAGATAGAGTGAGCCTGTCTCTGCAATTCCAAGACTGTAATTATGCTAAAATGGGATCTTGCAGCAGTGACTATAAAGAGAAGCCTTGGAATATCTCTCCTACACTAAACAACTTTATGGTTGAAAGGAAGCAATTACTGAGAACAAGATGAGACTAAGTAAAAACAGCATAATTTTCCAAGTTTTTCAACTTGGTTATTGACAGAATTGTGCTGACCTCAATCTTTGCTTCTGCCTCCCTGCCCCCACCGGCCAGAAGCCATAATAATTCCAGTTTTCTAGCCTGATTTTTAGATTAAGTGGAAATCATTTTTTTTTAATTAACCATTCCCTCACTCAATTTAAAGCGACTTTCTAGGTCGGCTTAATAATATCAGTAATTCTAATGAAATCTTTAGGTTTAGTTTCCCTCCCACGGAGACCTGGAGAAACACAAGGTATCCAAGTAAGACATTTGCTACTTTCTTGATGCAGGAGCTCTGCCTTCCTGAGCCACCACTGTCCAGCTGGGAGCAGAGTTGTCTGCGGAGAGGACAGGCACAAAAACTGCAGGACCTGGGGGTTTCTTATTCTTTTTCCTCTCCTGTGATAGAAGGTGGCAGAAATAGGAAGTTGGGAATTGAACAGGAATATGTCTGAAGCTGGCGATTTAGTGCCATCTACCAAACTGCATCCGCCACCTCCTCATTCTGTCTCTGTCTGCAAAAAAAATGTCCACCTCAAATTTTCTATCTCAAAGGTGCATTGTAGGCTAAGAGAAGGTCATGTGGTGCTTGAGAAGAGGCACATTCTACACAGATTAACTAGATAATATCACCTCTCTCAATGATTCTAGAACCCAATAGATCAACTTTTACCCAAATGGCACAGACGGCCATGCTTGGTGTTGTTGATCACTCTTCTGAAAGCCTTAATCAAAGCATAAGCAACAGGAAGAAACAGGATGAGAAGTACGGAGAAGAAAGAGATGAAATGATCACTAAATGAAATGACTATCTTCCTAGAAATACAAAATCTAAGACAATCAAAGGAAAAACAATAAGGCCTAATGAGAGATGTAAGTAAGGAAGCCAGATGTTACTATAAACGTGCCAAATCAGTAGCTTTCTTACATATCAACAATAATCAGTTATGAGCTATAATGTAAAAAGATTAAATGAGAGAAATACTTCAAATCAACACATGTCTATCCAGTGTAACATATCATGCCATCACAGGGGTAAAGCGGGTCTCTATAAGACGACATGGTGACACAGCTATCTGGTGAGAGGAAATACCAAGGTCCGAACAGGGCGTGTGTGTAAAAACGCATGAAAAAATCACTTGAAGGAGTATAACCAAATCCTTTCAGGTGGTTTTCTCAGCGACTGGGGAGAGCGGAAGTTATGGCTTTCTACTTTTATATTCTATATCTCTCTAATATTTTCACATGACAGTTATATATTACATTTGAAATTCAGAAAAAGCAATGAAGACGAAAACTAGAAGTGAAAAGTTAAGGACCTTCCTGCGCTCTCCATTGGCTGGAGCTGGACAGCACTTGAAGTTCATCTGCGAGTCCAGCACCCTCCTCTCGCAGAGAGTCCGAAAGCCCATCATCTCCTTCAGAACGAAATGGAACACGAACAGCTTCCAAAATGGAACCAAAAGTTCTAAGGTTCAGTTCATAAATGAAAGTAACTGTGTACTCATATTGTTAACTGAAAACACATTTGAAAAGAGAGATCTAGCTTTGGAATTTCTCATTATCTTCAGCATTTAAATCAACTTTTAAAAACATTGTATTTTCTTTTATCAATAAATCATGTTACTCCAGGAATTTAGAAAACAACAAAAAGTATACATATATTTCCAGACATAACCAAATTAGTATTTTTATGCCTATATTTTCCTTGAGTCTTTTTATCAATGCATATGCATATTTTAAAAAAGGGATTATAACTATTTTCAGTTGACAACACATCGTGAACAGCTTCTCTTGCCGTTCTTTAAAATATCATCGAATATTTCCTTTACTTCCTGTTTTTACCATAAATAATATTATAATGAATACATTTATATAAAATGTTTGAGTAAAGCAAAATAAACTACAGGAGCATAAGGACATTTTCTGTGTTGTTATGGCTGTGTCCCTAGCGCATGGAACAGAGCCTGATTCTTAGCAGGGACTCAATAAGCATTAATGTATGAATCTTTCATTTATTTGCCCTGGCCAGTGGGACATTAGCTTTAATGTATATAGAAATTATCAGGAGAACTTGTTAATGCAAAATTTCCAGATCTCAGTCTGAATCGGAGATATTGATTCAGACATCACTGGAGGGGCCCAGGGATTCTGCAGCTCAGATAAAGCTTTGGGAAACTGCCTTAGGCCAAACACATAGACATAGAATTAATGGATCAGCACATAGATGTTTTCAAGTCTCTGATTTATATTGTTAATTTACCCTCCTGAAAGGTTTTGT
Source organism: Tonatia bakeri (assembly GCA_004024845.1). Classification (NCBI taxonomy): domain Eukaryota; kingdom Metazoa; phylum Chordata; class Mammalia; order Chiroptera; family Phyllostomidae; genus Tonatia; species Tonatia bakeri. The sequence goes on from PVIA01004321.1 coordinate 23,567, forward strand.
CAATTTATCAATTCGCTGCCTTAAAGTATCCTCCTACCTGCTTTGTAGTATATAAAACTGACTATTTTGCTGTCTTTCGTCAACATTATGTGTTTTCAGTTTAAAAACTCACTATTTACTGTTTGATAGGGAGGAGATAGGAAGAGAAAATAGTCTCTCACTAAAAATACAAAAAGTCATAAAAGAAAATTACAGTCATCTATATTCACATGGTCTCGAATGAACTACTCTCATTCACTTCTGGCATATTTGTTTCTCACTTTGCTTTTTAAAGAAAACAATCACTATTGTTTTTGTAAAAATGGCACATGCTTACTATAAAGAATGTGCACACAGTAGAAAAGGAAAAGTGTAAAGGTTAAACACACCTCAGGTCGTACCATCTAGAGAGGACTGAACTTAATGTCGGAAGGGCACAGTTGTAGATATCTCCTGTACGTGTCTGGAGATGGAGCACAGAGATGGGTGGATGCTGACTGGCTGGCTGGCTGGTGGACGGAGAGTAAGAGAGGGCACTTTCATAAAAACAGAATCAAACTGTTATGATGGGCATGTTATCTTTGCTCTGTTCTTTCTTCTGGGATTTTGTTAATTGTTTTATGCCAGGGCGTGTTTCATGGGGGTGTGTATTTCATTGTCTTCAGTGGTTCACAGGTTGGGGTTTCACAGAAGCAGAAGCTGAGGCAAGGAAATGAGAGGAAGCTGTTTATTCGGGAAGTAACACCAGAAAGCACTGGTAGACGAGAAGAAAAGTGAAAAAAGGAGGGGAAGGAAGCCAGTAAAGGGTGTGCTATGGAGTAGGTCACTTGTGTGGAGGAGCTCGGTCCCACCAGGGAACTCCGGGTGCCAGCCTCACAAGAAGCAGGGGCTCTGTTTGTAAAAACCAAACAAACAACAACAACAACAAAACAACAAAAAAACCCACAAGCTACTGGAAGCTTGCAAAGCAACCATGGTAATTATGAATGCTGAGAGGGTGTGAATGGAGCCCCAAAAGCGTTGGGAGTCACCTTTGGGTTTTGGATTGTTTCCCTAATTCAGCCTGGAAACCTGGAGACTTCTGCGCCCTCCTGAGAGAGTCGGCGTCCTTGCTCCCTTCTCTGTTTTAGCCCTTTCTCTCCATGCCCATTCCCACTACTCCTCAGGCAGATGATGCAAGAGATGTACATATCCACACAATATATCGCTCTCCAAATTTGGGAGTATGCGTGAGAGTCCTTAGGATTTTGTTGACTGTCTTCCCCAGTTTCTGGGGGTGGCACCGAGGTTAGGAGCTGAGCTCTCCTGTGTATCCAGCGTCTCTGCTCTTTCTAGAAGCTGGTGCCTCTCCCCATCCCTCCATACAGCCCACTCACTACAGTTTTTTTTTTAAATCCTCGTCCAAAGATATGTTTATTGATTTGAAAGAGAGAGGAAGGGTGTGGGGAGAGAGAAACATCGATATGAGAAACATTGATAAGAGAAACATCAATAGGCTGCCTCCTGTACACACCACGCCCTGGGATTGACCCCTCAGCCTAGGTGTGTGCCCTGACTGGGATGGAACCTGCAACCTTCTGGTGTACGGACAACACTCCAACCAACTGGGCCACCCGGCCAGGGCTCCCCGTTGTTTTAAAGGCTTATTGTACTATGTTTTAACAATATATCCACAAAATCTTTTTTTTTTTTATTTATTTTTTTTTTTTAAAGATTTTATTTATTTATTTCTAGAGAGGGAAGGGAGGGAGAAAGAGAGAGAGAGAAACATCAATGTGCGGTTGCTGGGGGCTGTGGCCTGCAACCCAGGCATGTGCCCTGACTGGGAATCGAGCCTGCAACACTTTGGTTCGCAGCCCGCGCTCAATCCACTGAGCTACGCCAGCCAGGGCCACAAAATCTTTTTTAAAAATACATCCACAAATTCTTTGACATTCTCCACCTGAAAGGCAGAAGCGAGGTGCCCTCCCTTTGAGTGCGGCTGTACTCGGGGACTGGGTGACTGTGTTCTAATCTAGAGAATACGGTGGAAGTAAAGATATGTGACTAGGGCATGGAAGGCATCCTAACTCTTCTTTGTCTCTCTCTTTCTGTTTCTCCTTCTCACTCTGAGGTAAGCCAGATACGCTATGATGAGGACACCCAGCACCCCATGGAAAGATCCCCGTGATGATTCTGTGAACAGTCAGGGAGGCATGAAAGCCTGTGGAGTGCAGGTATGTGAGTGAATTTGGAAGAAGATCCTCCAGTCCCTGTCAAGCCTGGAAATGGAAAATCCTGAGCCAGACCATCCAGCTAAGCTGCTCCTAGAATCTTGACTCACAAAAACTGTGAAAATAAACGTTTGTTCGAAGCTACTAAGTTTTCAGGTAATTAGTTAAGCAGCAATTAGATAACCGATACAATTGTATTAGGTTTTTCCACTTCCTAGTTTGGTTTTTATTAGTATATTCGGGGTTGGCTTTTAAACTATTTGTTGTTTCTTTTTAAATATGCAATTTAAATTCACTGTATTAAAAAAAACAACTTTCATATTAATTCTTTTGTCCCGAACATGACAGAATATGTTAAACTTTGCCTTTTACTCTTTTCCACTATACTGAAGTCACAGGGGACCAAGGCCACCTCTTCTCATGTCCTTTCCCCAACAACAGTGAGAAGTAATTTGCTCAGCCTGTCCTTCCCCTTCCCCTTTCTATCTGTCGGGCCCTTAATGCTCTTAATTGATAGAGGTACTTTGACAAGCTCTATGCAAAAGAAGGCTTCGATGCTGACTCCAAGAAGCCCTTTATTTTTCCCATCAGCTCCTAAAGTCCTGCTGAACTCTCCTGACTGTCAGGTTCCCCAGACGCCGCAGCCACTCCGGTCCCTCCCCTGTTCCAGTGGGTGGGGATAGACTGTTCTTCTGTATCGCCAAGTCACGGTCTCCGTTTTCTCTGTCTGAAATCTCTTCAGAAGTGGTTCCCCCCTTAAAGTTGGCATTGGCATTTGACTTTGAGAACTACTGCAGGAAGGTCAGGGAGCAAAGGGCAGAAAATGGCTAGGGAGCTTGTGACTTCATGAGGTAGAGTCTCTTCACCTCAAATCTACATAAAGCAGATGTTCCATTGGAAGCAACTCTCACAACCCAGTTTTATAACTTACATTCCTTTAAAATCAAAATCTGTTATTCTGAAATATAAGAACTAGAGAATAAGGTCCCAAGCCTTATTTGATTACTTGAAAACAAAATCTCCAGGAGAAACACCCAGTTAAAAATGTGAAACACAAAATCATACCTACTCAATGGTAAGAATCAGGTAGAAAGCAAGTGCATGCGTGAACAGAGATTAGGAGAACTGAAGAAATGTAAACAGTTATTTTACTTAGGCCTAGACATTATAGGTGTACTTCACGAAAATGTAAGATCAAAATCTTTCTGGAAGAAAGAAGTATAACTACACATGCCCGGGTGCCTTTCTGTAATCATGCCAAGCTGCAGAATTTTAAAAGTAAATTGAGCCGGGGCTATGAAGGAGAAAGAGACTGTTCCTTCATTCTGGCGGCAGCAAGGCTTCTGGGTGAAGATGTCACCTGTGTTGGTGAAAACCTTTCCCTCCACTTCTTCCCCTTTCCTGCTCAGCTCTGTTTTGCTGTAGCTTGCTTTTCTTCTTTCCTCTTAACAGAAAAATCTCCAAATTAGTTTACGGTTGATTATTTTGCCTGGACAAAAAAATGATAATAAAACTAAAAAAATGAAGTGTGGTAAGTCTCAATTTGAAACTTAGACCAACCGGGCCGCATCTCAGGGGCTGGGCGTGCTGTCACCTTTGGCTCCTAAGAAAGGACACAGCCTGTCTCCACCGCCTGCGTTGGCGGCTGAGTGTGGAAATGACCTAACAGAAGGCAGCAAAGCAGGCCGTGGAGCAGTCTTGCTATGACAAAATAAGTAGGCCTGCTTATTAGGTTTCTCCATAAAACCCTTGTCTGTTATACCCCATTCATTAAATACCATAATAAGCACCACGGGTTATATTACAGATGTACATGCGGTTACCTTTAAAAATGTAATCATCTCCAGAAGGAATTGCATTTGGAGAAGGGCCAGTAGCGGGGCAATGTCAGACTGTTTCCATCTGCCCTGGAAACTGCGGAACGCCGATCACTTCTGTCAGGTCTCAGCACCGGGGCCAGCAAGGTCTCCTTCCCGGGCGAGCGGGAGAGACGGGGTGGGGTGGAGTCAAGCCAGAGGCAGCAGACCTTTACTCAGAGGACCCCAGCCTGACCTTGGCGCCTGGGGTAGAGTGACCTTGCAGAAGGCTAGGGTTTGTCTTTTTTCTTCAATTTCTTCATTTCCCCCCATTTTTGTTCTTCCTAGTATCGATATCTATATTTTATTATGTCTTTTTCAGGTTTTAATTCCAGATTTTATGACTCTTCCCCCATTACTATTTGGTACTTTATCATCGCAAAAGTGTTCCCTTCTCCAGTGTCTGTGAGCATGTGCTCTGCCCCTGCTGCAAAATTCTCTGGAGATGCCACACTGGAGATCGGACCTGTGCTGCCTGCAGGCCCGGCTTCCCCTCGCAGCCGCACACTGTGGGAGAGGCTCGCCGCTCTTCCCCGTCAGCCTCAGCAGGTGAGGCACCCGAGGGTTAGACCGTGGTAGGTGGCTTTTACTTTCTTGTATTTAAAATTTTTCCAAATGTTCAATAATAAACATTTATTATTTTTATTCACAATTTTTAAAGATGGAGTATTTATTATGGGTAACTTTGGCTTTCTTTTGTAAACCACTATGGATCTAGTATTTTCATCTAAATCCTTTTCAAACTTACTTATATATTTTACCTTTTAACTTATAAGTTAAAGAACTTTACTTAAAAAACATTGCAAATTGACTACCCATGACAAAATTGTGATGTCCCTGCTTTATTTGAGACACATTTCTAACTTCATCTTTTTAGAGAATTTGTGTGGGCTATACCTTAGTCAAATATTGAATATTGTTATGATCCTCATAAAACTGGCAAATAAACCTAAACCTCATAAGCACTGGTCTGCTTTAACGTCCCAGCTCAGGGGTAAGATGAACGGCAGCAGAGCGCCTGGCACCCGAGCGGAGGATGCTCTCTGGGCAAGGCCGATGACTGATCAATGGCAGGCAGGAGCACGGCGGGTCTTCCGGTCAGTGGGACCCCAGCCTGTGTCCTCACTTACACACTTCTAGGTCGCCTTAAGCAAAATTTTCGTCATTCGGAGCCACGTTTATCTCACCTGCAAAATGGAAGTAATAATAGGACCTACCCCGTAAGATTGATCATGTGATTGTTACCAGGATTACATAATATGATCTACAAAATCCTAGTGGGGAAAACTCCAGGGTGGCCCAGTGTCCTCAGTATATAAACTGAAAGGAAAGGAAAGAAAGACGTTTTGTTTTGGGAAGAGAACAAAGCGGGAGAGGGGAAGAGGAGAGGGCGAGGGAGAGACAGACGCCGAGAGTGCCTACACGGCACACCGTGAGAGCCATCGGGTGCACCGCACGTTTAGTGCGGCTCCTGGCTACGACAGTACTAGCTGTTATTGCGACCTTCCAAACCGAATTATACATCAATCTGCTTAAATCACGTAAATGTTTATGACAGACCCCTACGTGTGCTTCTGGGCAATGCTGTACCTCAGCGAGCATTAGACTGTCCTACTAGGTCAAGCAGTGGTTACAGAGAAGACGGATGACAGGACCTCCCTTTGATGATTATTAGATGTGACATCTAGGACAAATAATTTATCTTCTTCTCTATCTCCTCAGCTATGAAATTTGGGTGAAAATAATGATATCTGTTTAATAGGGCTGTTGCGAAGACTCATTACGCCTGATGTGTAAAGTGCTTGGGACCATACCTACCACCCAGTTTAGCACTGAATAATTAATGGTTTTCATTATTGTTACCACAAGTAAACATGTTCTCTGTTTTCAATAGGCTTATAACCCAATAAGGGAGATAAGACCTGTCCACAGAGAGCCATAAGCCACGGCCCAACGTGAGGAAGGTTGCAAGAGCTGCAACAGTGCTGTGGAAGTCCTGGGGAGAGAGAACTTGCCACGGGGAACAGATGCCTCTCCTTCTCTGAGATGGGAGCATCACCCCAGACTCACAGGCTGAACCCCTTCCTCTCCGGTTCACTCATTTCCGCTCTTAGAAGAGGGGCTTGGACAGAGAGGGATGAGAAGTTAGGAGATTCGTGTTTGGGCCACAGACATTCTTTAAGGGTCCCTTCAGACTGTAGGAGCTGCCATTTAGGTGCCACTCCTCTCTTCAGAGAACCATGAGGGAAGCGGCTCTGGGTACAAACTTGAGATCCCCCTAAATGCTGTTCTTTGCTTGCTGGGTGTATTGGGTTCTGACACCATTACCCTCTCCTTGCTCAGAATTTTCTAGTTACCTCCATGCAGCAGCCAGGTGATGGGAGGAGAGGGAAACCCTGACTGAGGTGAAGAGGGCAGTGAAATAAAGCCCATCTACACACAGAGGGGACACTAGCATCTGGGAAGAGGCCAAGCCTCATGCAGAGCAGCCAACGGCCCTGGTCGAGAAGAGAAACTTGAAGCAGCATGGGAAGTTAGTTCTCGGAAGCCCGCACCGTCCTTGCCCTCCCACCCTATCTTCAGGCAGCCTCGAGGTCCTGTGGGCAGGGCATGGAGCACTGGGGCTGAGCTGCAGAGGGCTGAGTGGGATCCTGGCCCCACCACTTAGGGACTGGCCTTGGACAAGCTGCATAATCACACTGGCTTGCAATTCCCTCAACTACAAAACCAGTTTAGTAAGACCTTCCTGGAGCATCTCCTAAAAATATAGTGAAGATTGAATGAGTTAATGTATATGAAACATGAGTCGTTATATCAGTGACTTTGCTCCCTTTGCCCTTGGCTTTTGGATATGTCTGAATGTCTTCAAATGAACAAATCACTCAAGTAAGCATTTCTACCACTAGTCTTGACCAGGAGACTTGTTTCTGTAAAGGTCATTTACATCTGGTATGTTTTAAACGTTTTATTCATTTATTTCTTCCCTCAGGGAAATCTCTGTTCTCTGCATGATAGAATCCTTACTCATCTTTTTATGATTCAACATAAATACTGTAATCACTTTAAAGTTGCTGGTAGGAAAAGCAGGTTTCTTAAAGACTCCATTTATTATAAGGATAAAGAATGACCTTGTCTGAAATACAGGATGTAATTATTTCAGGTTCTAGAGAAAAAACAAAATAAAACTGTTCTTTGAACAGTCCATGCCTCTCCTCTGCATGTTTCTTTAAAAAGAATTGCAAGCTCTAGCAAGATAGATGCCACAAAAAATGGAAATGCCAAACTCTAAAGATCTCAAGGCATTTTCAAAATAATAAATAATGAACTTTCACAGCAAGCCTGCTATGATTGGTTTCATTGTAGAAAGGAGACAAGGGAGGCCAACAGGAGTTAAGGGACCTGCCCAAGGTTAGAAGCAGCCAAGCCTGGAATCGAAGCCAACCTGGAACTCAGACCTTCTTCTAACAAAAGGATTCTAGTTTGGCGTATTTGCTGAGTGTGAACTGTGTTCTAGGTGCTGTCACCCAGGAGCTCACGATCTAGTGGGTAACACACACACACACACACACACACTTAATACAAAGCAAACGGCAATGAATACTATACTTAGATATCAAAATGTTATAGAAGTAGAGGTAGGAAGAGATTAATAATGACTCAGGCAGAGGGGAGATCTGGGAATGTTTTTATAGAGGACATGGGATTTGACCTGAGGTTTGGAGAATGGGCTGGAGGTTGATAGGAGAACACGGGAGAGGGGGAAACACGATATCACTCCAGGCCGACTATTCAGGTTTGAGCCAATAACCAGGTCTGCAAAGCAAAGGAGATGCCCTTACAAACAGCAAGTAGAACTGGGGTGTGTGCTGAGTAAGGATGAGATGGCCAAGCATCTTGAATTCTAAATCAAAGAGGCTGGATTTTGTTAGCTCTGATGGGCTATTGGTGGCTTTGGGTGGGGAAGATATAAGGTATCTCATAATAAAAAGGTTACCATGGCAGCAAATACATAGCATAAATGAGAAGAAGGAGAGACAGCAGGCAGGAAACCAACAATTTGTTAATTCTTTTAATCACTTTACAAAAATTTATGGGATGTTTTATTATTATGTGCCAGTTGTGATGCTGGGCATTGAGGATCCCCGTACAGAAAAGACACAGTTCCTGCTCCTAAAGAGAAGCAGTGTTTACGGAACGGGCCAAGCAGCGCTGGAAGGGGTAGGAATAGGCTGCTTTGGAAGCACAGACCAGGGACTTAGCCTTTTTGGAGGAGGTTTACTCCTGTCAAGTCAAAACAACCAATGGGGATTGGCTGGGTGAATGAGGTATGGACACGAATTCCAAGCATGGCAGGTGAATGTGAGTTAGTACAGCAGGTTCAGGGGACAGGGGGCTCTGTGTGAATGGGGTAAGGGCCGTGCGGGGCTACAGGAGGAAAAGCAGGGAGAGATGAGGCCGGAAAGGACAGCAAAGCTGGAGCATGTGAGGTTGCATGAGTTAGTTAAGAGAATGAACTTTATCCTGAGAGCTTCTGAAGGATTTCTAAGCAGAGAAAGGGCTATCACATACCAGTTAATTGCTATTAAAATCGTCCTGGTGACAGGTAGTACGGGCTTGACCTAGTCAGTGGCAAGTAGTGAGACTAGAGAAAACTTTATAATTTGAGTAGAGAAACTAATGCACAGAACGGGATTAAAAATCAAGGTGAGGTCAAAGGTTAAATTACAGGTGACTATCAAAGGCTCTGGGATTTTAAAAGAGAGAATAATGTGAAGCCTGGAGTATTGTGGCAGGCAGGGGTCCGTGAAGGGGTGGGGCTTGCACTGAGGAGGGCATTCTGAGTAAGAACTACAGGGCAGGTGGGAAGGGCAAGGTCAGCTTCCACAGCAGGAGGAGAAAGGGCTGCAGGGGTGGAGAGCTCTTTTATCATATGGATGGTAATATGGTAGTGCTGGCTGTGGAAGGCTTTGAGATGACCAAGACTAGATGAAATAAGCTAGAGACACTAAAAACTTTTGAACAGAAGAATGAGCTAATGACATAATGAAAATGACATAACTCAAGGGGGTTTAGTTTAGTTGCAGGTACCTGCAGTGGTTTCGGTAACAGAGTGTCTCTGATCATCCTGAAAATCTGGCAGCAAGATGTGGACCCTTTCAACTTCTCTAACTACATGCTCCCATCTTCTCAAGGGATGGCCGTGATATAAACAGTTTTATGCCTCAGCATGAGTAAAGTCTTAGAGCATTAGCCACCACTGGCTGGTCTAAACTGAAGAGTTCTAGAAAGCTAACCTCCCATGGCATAGAGCACTCAGTTTCAGCAAAGAAAGGCCCCCTATACCTCAGTGAATTTTCCTGGGACCAGTCCTGGTACCCTTATAAATAAACTGTTCAGAGGCCAACAGTGTAGCACTTTTAAGCATGAATGATTATAGCAAGGCTCAATAGAAAAACAAAGAAAGCTCAAGGGTCACATGAAAAAGGAAAGCAACAAATGAAAAAGAGATAGAAAGTCAAGAGTGAGAGTTTAGAAATTGAGTAATTATATAAATCTGTGACCTGGACACCCAGGAATGGTAGGCCTATGGTGTTAAGGTTCTTAAAATCATGGCTGAGACCTGAGAAAAGAACAGACTGGCAGCTGTCAGAGGGGAGAGGTGGGGGGGCACTGAGTGACAGAAGGTGAAGGGATGAGCCAAAGAACATACATGCACGGCCCATGGACACAGACAGCAGTGTGGTGGTGGCCTGATGGAGGGGGAGGCGAGGGCTGGGTGGAGGTGGGCCAAGAGGGAAAAATGGGGAAGCTATGATAGTGTAAACAATAAAAATAGAGTTAAAAAAAAAGAATACACCTGCTGAGGGCTGAATTATGTTCCCTGGAAATTCAGATATTGATATCCTAATGCCCAGCACTTCAGAATTCAATCGTATTTGGAGATGGCATCTTTAAAAGAGGTAATTAAGGTTAAACCAGCCCACCATTAGAGTAGGTTCAAATACAGTATGACTGGTATCCTCATAAAAAGAGATTAGGACTCAGACACACACAGAGCAAGACAACATGAAGGCAAGGGAGAAAACAGCAAGGTATAATGCAAGGAGAGGGCTCAGAATGGGATAAATCAGGCTGACACCTTGAGCTTGGACTTCTAACCTCCAGAATGGTGATTTAAATTTCTGTTAAGTCATACAGGATACGGTATTTATTATGGCAGCCAGAGCAAATTAATACATTACTCTAGAAACCTAATTTAATAGCTTCCTTGGGGCCAGAAGAACTCAAAGATCTGGACCAAAGCCAGAAGTACAGAGGATTAGAAAGGGAATATATCCTTGGTGGAGAGATAGGAAGAGAGAGGTTCAGGCAGATGGAGCACACAGGTCTAAGGATCTATAAGTAAGATGAATGTCTTCTAACCAGACAAAGTTTTAGTTATGGCCTCAAGTCATCTGCTTGCTTTTAGGAGTAGCTTTGCTGCACTTGAGATGCCTGGCCTGGTGGTGATTTAACACTGATGAAAGGTATAAGAGGTGATGATAGTTCCATGTCTTCAAATGATCTCACTTCTGAGCAGCATTCAAAACAGTTGACTGCCCTTCCTTTTTCAAACACTCATCAATCTTGGACTGTGTGATACCATAAGGCTCCTATATTTCTGGTGGCTCCTTTTTAATTTCATTTGCTGCCTCTTCTTTCCCTACCTACATTCCAAATGTTAGAGTTCCTCAGGGCTCATCACAGGCCCTCTTTTCTTCTCTGACTATTCTCTTTCCCCATGTGAACTCATCCAGTGCTTTGGTTTAAACATTACACATAAACAGCTGACCCTCAAATCTACAGTTCTGCCCACTGCCTTGAGCTCCTGACTTGTCCATCCAAATGCATATGTGATGTTTCCCACTTGGCTGTCACACAGACAGCTCAGGTATTATGAGCACGGAATTGCACTCTTGATTTTCCTGCCCAATCTTGTTCTTTCCCCTGTACTTCCATTCTCAGTTAAATATCTACCATCATCCACCTAGCTGCTCAAGCCAGATCATGCTAATACCTTCCTTTCTCTAACCCAATCCATTTGCAAGTGTGGACCACTCTACTTTTAAAGTATCTCTACCTGTCCCTCTCTGTTCATCACTGCTGCCAACATCACAGTGCAAGCCACTATCGAGTTGCCCAGACTACTGTCAGAGCCTCCCGGGTGGCACATCTACTCTGACACAGTCTCCACCCATAGGCAGGTAGTGTGACACTCTCTTTCTGGCTCACAACTTTGCACAGTCTGTCCCCAGCCTAGAATTCCAGCCTCATCTTGCCTTATTCTCTTCCCGGCTGGTTTCCTTTCAGACTTCTTTTCAGTGTCTCTAATGTGTATGAATCCTAGATTGAGTTCCCTTAAAATGACTTAGGTACAAGAGGAGGATGATTAAGGAGCAAAGGCATGAGAAGAGTGAGAAAGAAAATAAGAGAAAAAAATATGAGTGCATTTTTGAGATTGCTGTTGGGCAACAGGGCTCTATTTTACTATGACGTCCTGAGGAGAAAATAATGCATCCCAGAGAGGTGAACCTAAAGGAGGGAGACTGGGGAATTTGTTAGCCAGCTCCTGTCCCCCGAGTTGAGGGGTGTCTGATGGGGTGGGATTAATACCCCTGCACTTGCATGCTGCACTTGAGGCATTACAGAGAAAGCAGGAAGATGCTCAGATGCCTGAGGTGGGTGGCTGTTGGCTGGAGGTGAGTTTGAGCTTGCAGGGACTGTCCACCACAGCTATGGCTGGAACAGAGAAGAGCGGATGGGATGTAATTTGGGGCACCAGACACATCTCCCATGCCAAGCTTTGTCTTGTGTTGGTGGCCCTCTCTCCCCTCCGCCTCTGCAAGGAACTGTAACCTGCCTGTCCTTTAGCTTTCAGCTTAAATATCATTTCTTCAGAGACACCTTCCCTGATCTCAATTACATCCCTTGGGCAGTCTCTCTCATAGTACAGCAGTATATACATAGCATATACATATATAGTATAGTAGTCTCTCACTGGATTTGTGATTACACTAGGTCTGTGCAGGAAAATTCCAGCCATTGTTAATATAACAAGAATAGTTTGCGTGACATCAATGAAACCTGGCAGCCAAGGAAGTGAACTGGAATGTGCATGCATGAACAATGATGACTTCACTGTACTAGTCAGTGGGGGAGGTTGAGGCCATTGAGTGAGCGTGTGTACTGTGTGGCCATCACATTCAAAATGACTGATCAAGTAGAACAACAAATCTGCATCAAATTTTGCATTAAACTTGAATATTCCTCCACAGAAACTACTCAGATGATTCAGAAGGCTGCAGCTATGGGTAACTGGTGATTGGCAGCTTCATCACAACAATGTGAACAATGTGCCTGCTCATGCATCTCATCTTGTGCAGTTTTTGGCAAAACATCAAATCAACTAGGTGACTCAGCCCCCTCCACTGCAGTTATGGCATCCTGCAACTTCTGGCTTTTCCCAACACTAAAATCACTTTTGAAAGGGAAGAAATTTCAGACCATCAGTGAGATTCAGGAAAATATATTAGGGCAGCTGATGGCAATTGGGAGAACTGTGTGAGGTTCCAAGGTACCTCCCTACTTTGAAGGGGACTGAGGCATCATTGTCTTTTGTACAATGTTTCTTGTATCATGTATCTTCTCCAATAAATGTCTCCATTTTTCTTATTACATGGCTGGATACCTTCTGGACAGACCTCATATATGCATATGCATACATAGTATAGTGGTCTCTCATTGGATTTGTGATTACATATACATATGTGCGCTCCGTGTTGTATCTTATCCACAAGAGACTGCCTCCCTTGTCTATCTCTGTACACTCAGCGTCAAGCCAGTGTCCCCAGAACATAGTAGGTGCACAACTGATGAATGAATAAAGAAAAAAGTTATAAACCTAAGTATGTAGCCCAGAAACTAGTCTCAAGTGTTTCTTCTGGCAGCAAAGGCAGGGACCTGGTTCTCCGTCAAGCCCCCAAGCTGCCACAGGAGCTCAGGTTCCCTAAGCAACAGCTGGGACCATAGAAAATTTTAGGATGACGCAGAAAAGGGGAAGCATTCAGCAATCATTTGCAGAGCTTCCAGTGTGGGGCAAGCCTTGTCTTGGTGAAGAGTAAAGACACAGTACCTGCTCTCACTGGGTGGGCGTTTCACAGAAACTTACACGCTGCATGATGACTGGAAGACACAGAGCACTAGGCAACATGAGGCCTTGTGGTGGTGAAAGGCTGAGCTAGATGGTTCTCTGGAGGCTTCTGGCCTTTTCATCTAAGGCATCCATAACCAAGTGGGGTCAGGACCAGGGTGGGGTGAGGATCTGGGGGAGATTCTTGAACTGTTTCTATTCAAGGGGTGCTTGAAAATAGTTTTGCTCACAACTCCAGTGCTGCCCAGCACTTGGGAAGGCGGTTTCAGGTATGGAGCGCAGCTGTGCAATCCCCACGCCGGGTACAGAATGCTGGTTCCTCACTGCTTTCTCTGGGGCAGATGAGTAGCTGTGTGGAGTTAAACTGGGCACACCTTCTTTACTCTAAACATCCATGGTTTAGTACATTTCTCTTTACAGTAATAGCCAAAAGTATGTGGTAACATTGAATAAAATGTGGCATAATCTGTCTCTGAACTTGAAACTGAAGAATACATGTTTATACCCAGGATGTTCTGTGGTCACATTTGCTTCTACTGCAGTTGGGACCAGCGCAGGATCTGAGTCTTTGACCCTGAGAAACAAACGCATTCATTATGGCCCCATGTTGCTGAAAGATTTTCCCTAAACCACTGCTCAATGTGGACTCTCTGTTCACATCTTAAGTGTTCAGCACTCAGGAATTCGAAGAGACAACATTCTGAAGGCACTGGCATGTCACCACAGGTAAGGGAATGAGCAAGGGTCAAGGAATCGGGAGACCTGGTTTTTAGCCCCATCTGCCCCCACCCAGCTATACACCCGTGGGCACAAACCCTTCTGGTCTCTGCTTCCCCAGCGGCAACATGTGTCCTGGCTTTTCAGATCTAATCCAAATGGAAAACACCGAGACGCAGTGCAGTGTGTACGGTTAAGAGTGTGGCTCCCGCAGCCTAGCTGTCTGCACTCAGATCTGTGCCCCACCACTCACTAGCTATCTGACTTCTGGCAAATTACTTAACATCTCTCTGCCTATTCTCTCATCTCTAAAACGGAGTAATCATAGTTTCTGTGGTATTGGATAGTTGTGAGAAGTAACTGACTTCATAAACATGAAGAACACCGACCACACATGATGTAACTTCTTGCTAATGTTGCTCGTTGCAGCACTGGATCAGCAAAGCCTGGACACAGCTGAGACACCCATCACTAGGGGACCGGTTACACAGACCACCAGAGAACGAGACAGAGCTTGTGTGTTCTTGTCAAAGTTCTCCGGTGTACATGGTTAACTGAAGAGAAGCAAGGCACAAGCCAGGAAAGAGCCTGCTCCCGTGTGTGAGTTCAGTTTTTAAGGGCACACGTGGATGGAAGTGTGCTAGTGTGCACAGCAATTTCTAAAAGAACATAGAGAAACCCTCAACAGTCATTATGTTGGGAGGGGCCTGGGGTGAGGACAGGTTAAGAGAGCCTTAGCTTTCAATTTATTCCCTTCTACTTGAATTTGCTACCACATGTGTGAGTGTGTTTTTCAAGCAATACGCTAGTTAAGAACAAAAGCAAATATCAGAATGCTTGCCATCCAAGTCAGGTTTCCGTCCATTGCCGTGGGGAACACGTGGTACAGTGTACAGATGGTGCACTGTGGAGCTGTGCCCCTGACCCCTGCCTCGTGTTGCTGACCAGTGTCACCCCCAAAATTCAATAAAAAGAAGAAAGTTCGATCCAGTGGGCTCTCCACTTTGAAGTCTAATTATTCTAATGGAACCGACATTTTTGACTGCCACTACGTTTCAGGTGCTGGGCTAGGCCCCGGGGCAACATGGTCCATGGAGCTGACAGCTGAGCCAGGGAGACAAGGAACCAAGTCAGTCTGACACGCTGTGACACAGTCCCATTTAAATAAAGGGAAAAACCGTAAGGCCGGCGTTGCTGGTCTCAGAGGACCATTCTGAGGAATACATGTGAGATAATGCACTTAAAAGCATTGTGAGAAACTGGACAATGCTATGTCAACGTAATGTATTAGTAAAACGGGAGCTTTGGGCCTAGAAAAGAAAGAAGCCCTCAGTGTACATGGTTGCCTAAGTAAGCATAGCTTTAGAGTATTTTCACAACCATTCAAGTAACTTTAACAGTGATATTAACAGTTACACTGACTCTTGATAATAAGTAGTACTGGAGCATTAACAGCAGTATTAGAGTAGTACTGGTGGCACCTAGGGGTACCATGGAAATCTGAGCTTCGTTTCTGAAAATCAATTTATTTTTCCATTTAAATAAAGGGTCAGGAAGGGCCCCTCTGCCCCAAGAACTTTTGCTCTGGAGTCCTAATTATTTTGCAGCTTTTGGAAAACAAATTCAATGTTAAAATTTCCAGTGTTTTCAGTATTGTGTCTTTCCTTTGAAGAGGAGTAACTCTTCAGAAAATGTTCCCAGTTGGACCCCCTGCATCTTCCATTAGACATCCGTGGGTAAAGCAGATTTCTCTCAACGGAAACTGAAAAAAAAATCCATAAGGACTTTTAAATCAGGTTAATTGCAAAGGTGAGAATTATAGAAGTGTTTTTGAAGTCAGGCCCAGAGAAGAGAAACCTGGTAGGGAAGGTGAGCATAAACGCTCCTTTCTTCTCATTTACCACAAACTGGAAATTCTGAGTCAACCTTAGGGGACCTGAGCTCCTGCCTTGTGCTCAGCTGTGAAAAAGGAGGCCCTGAGAGTGTGTGAGTTTGATTTCAAGCAGCAAACACAAGAAAAATCCTCAAGATTCCCTGCTCCAGGATCCGTGAGCCTGGACGCACAGCTCCGGGTTGTCCTTGCCCTTTGGTCCCTGATTTCTGGCACAGCCCCCAGGGCAGCAGCCGCGAACCTGGGCCTAGCATGCACACTCCCTGCAGCTGTCCCTTCCCTGTACAGCTCTGCACACAGGTGACCTCAGCCTCATTCACCCTCTCCCAGCACTTCTGCTGCCTAGGTCCAGAGTCAAACAGCCCAGGGGCCTCTGACAAATCAGTGTCCATCTCAGCAGTCACAACCCTTGCCCAGCAAGCTGTGCGATGGCTTTGTGTACACTGCTGGTCCCATCATCCATCTGTCCAGTTCCAAGCCCCAGGGGTCATCCACGTGGAGACATGCTGGAGTTCCGCCTCTTTCCTACTTCTTCCCACATCCTGGACAAATAGAACTGTGACTAGAATGACTCCTCCATATCCCTCCCCACTCTCAACGCTTTAATCTGGTTTGCAAAGAGCTGCTTTTCCCTGGCAGGGGAGTCTGCCTGTCATCCTGATTTCTTTGGTTGTCTGAAGAGCAAAATGCAGATATGTCGGCAGGGCATTAATGCTCCCTTAACTGTTTCCCTGGAAAAGCCTCCCTTCCACGCACTGGCTGGTGAGTGCAGCGACTCCGGCCTCCTGGCTGCTCTGGGCAGCTTCTTCACCTCGTCTCCCTGCCAAGGCCCCAACCATTTCTGCTGGCTGGGCTGCCTGTCACAGAAACCTCCCTTCCCCCCAAATTTGGAGAGAAAGCTTTGAATGCTTAAAGTTATAAAGCATTCTTTTTTCCCAGGGACACAGGAATTCAACCGCACAACTCCTGCTGGTGTTTGGAAAGGCAGCTCTGAGAGAGGAGAGCTCCGGGAATGTTGCTGTGGCTCCTGGGCACAGACCGCCTCCCTGGAGATGCAGGGCAGGGCCTCAGGAACGGAGACAAAGAAATCTCTGCCCTGGAATAACAATTGGCCATTGAGCTCTGATTTTCACTGGGTTCTTTCCACCTTCTGCTATACCCCACCAGGACCACCACCCAGGCCTCCTGATCCAGAGCAGACATTCCTGCAGCCTGAATAGCTGGGGAAGGAGACTGTGCCAAGGAGCAGTGACAAGCGGCAGGGGATAGGGGTTTCTTTGTCCGGTTTTGGGGTACAAATTGTGGACTAGTTGCAAAGAAGTCCACATTTAGGCCTTGTGTTCACTGAGAATACTGTACTTCCTAGCACTCTCTGTGCCAGGCGCAGTCTGAAGTGTCTTACGGTTGTCGTTTACTCACTACCATAGGACCCTTTGAGATGACTGGTTTCATCACCATCCTCACTCTACAGCTGAGGAAGTGAAAACTTGGAAAAGGCGCGGTGGCGTGGATTCTGGTACTGCTGAATGAGTCGATTTCGCTGGCATGATAGTCATCTTAGTTTCTCACCAGAATTTTGAAAAGGAACCATAAGGGGTATGATTTTTGCCTTTAAACTTCTCCCATCCTGTTCTAATTTTAGCTTTATTTCTCCTGCTTCAGTGCCCCTTTTCCTTAAATCCCAGTGCCTCTAAATCACCATCACTTCCTCTTCAGTAGCAGTTTCTCACTGGGCGATTGTCTGCTGAAGAACCCATTTGTCAGGGATTCCGCTGTCACTCCTCTAGCTCCGCAAAAACATCTGGGCGCCAGTTGGCCAGCCTCCGATTCCCTTCAGCCTGCTGTTTACTCCTAGAACATTTATCTGAAGCAAAGGCTCTGATATTCTTCACTGTTTATTAAACTCTCTTTAGATTATCTACAGACTATTTTGGCATTATATTGTTATGATATACAGAATGCATAGTTTCTCTCTTTTTTAAAAAAAGATTTTATTTATTTATTTTTAGAGAGAGGGGAAGGGAAGGGGAAAGAGAGGGAGAGAAACACCAATGTGTGGTTGCCTCTCACGCACCCCGCACTGGGGACCTGGCCCACAAACCGGGCATGTGCCCTGACTGGGAATCGAACTGGAGACTCTTTGCTTCGCAGGCCTGTGCTCAATCCACTGAGCTACACCAGCCAGGGCGGAATGCATAGTTTCTTACAGACAAAAGTATACAGTAACTTCTGTTTCTTTTACTCTCCCTTCATGCCATAATGGAAAAGACTGGAACACTCAAAATTCTAAGATAATGACGTGGAACAACTCATTGTACAGCAGCCCAGAATATCCCATGTCATGGGTAGTAAGGATTTTGCATATCACAGATAATATTGATTTTCAGATTGTTTTTTTGGAAGTCAAACTAAGTCTAATTAGCTAATAGTGCTTTAGCCATTAGGAGTTATATTTAGTTGAAAATCGAGACAATGATGGTTATTTTTACCACTATTTTTACTGCTATAACTGCTCTTTGCCCAGAATATTCTTCATGAGGACACTCAGTGGAGTCCCAAGTGCTGGGTCATTGCTGCCGGACATGGGCTTCTTGTGTTTGGATTTTGGAATTTATAGCCGCTGTGAGGATCAGCAGGCACCCAGGGAAAACACATGTACTCAAATCATATTCCCATTAAAACTACTGCATTCCACCAGGGCATAAAAGAAGACACCAGAAAGTAAGGGTCAGTATTTACTATTTCCCTGAAGGACACACTGGAGGCTCCACCAAGGCCCCCCTCAAGGAGGGACCTCCTCATCTAAGGGTGCTGAGCCCAGATGCCTCTCCAGACACTATAGGGCATCAAATGTCTTGTTTTCAAATGGACGTGTCTCCCTCATTCCTGCAAACGTTCCCAGCCGGAGGTGGGCTATACGACTCTTTCTAGAATTTCCTGCTCTAGGCCCTTGAAAGGTCTCTGGGTGACTGTCCTGACCCTTTCCAACCCAAGTGTTCACTTCTGGCGACGGCCCCAGCTTGCTTGTACTCTCTCCTGGGAAAAGTCTTGTAGGGATTTCATTATTGAAAAATGCCAAGTGGAAACTATTGTTCAACTAGAAAGTGATACTTTCCAAAGGGTCTAAGTCAAAGTAAGTAACACACATTCCGTCACTCATTCAGGCCACATCAATTCTGCAGTGCTATTCACCCGTCCTGAGTGGGGCCTGGAGCAAACAGTGGTGAGCAGCACGGCCCTGGGCTCTGTCCTAGTGGAGCACACTGTCTGCCAGAGGGGACAGAGACTGATCGAACCATCACACAAAAGGAAGATCAGAGCTATGAAAGGTACTGAGTGAGAGGCAGGAAGCCAGGATTGTGGAGGGGCAGGTGGTTCCTGGTGACCTGAGGCCTGAAGGACGTGGCCCTTCTGGTGCCTCGCATGTGCTGGCGCCTGCCTGTCCTGCCTGTGTCCACACAGCCAGCTCTGGGACAGGCACGTCCAGCACCACACGGCTGCCACAGGGCCTTCACAGGGAGTATCTCATTCACCGAGGCCAGTACAGATTCTTCGTTCGGCATGTGGTGGGGATGTCTGGGCTGTCTTTGGGATCGGAGCCTAGCCTCTCAACATAAGAGGGTGTTCTCGTAAATCTATCTCTGGAACATTTAATTATTCCAAGAGAGGATTTGACTGGGAAGTACAACTAAAGAGGCATGAAATTTAAAGCAGTTAACCACATCGTCTCATCTGGTCCTCCTGCAGCCTCAGAGGCAGACAATCTTTATCACCCCACTGTATATGTGAGGAAGCAGGTAGGGCTGGTGGTGCTTCAGCTACTCATTCCTTTATCGCCCTTATTGTAACATTTAGTCTTCCTTATTGTCCTGACTTCCTTGCTTGTACGCTTGCCCCACAAGACCTTAAGTCTATGAAAGCAGCCATAATCACCACCATATCCCAGGCACCTCACAAGTGCCAGTACCTAGAAATAATTATTTGTCAAAAGAATAAATAAGTGAATGAATAACTTGTTACAAAGAAAAGCTGTGTTCTGGAGAAAGAAAAAGACATTGAACTAATTTTCCAGTGGGATGTAATCAAACAAGACTACTTTGTCCTAGATGGGCTGGAATTCAAGGCAACAATAAATGTAAGGGCCAACCTGATTTTTCACGTGCCTGAACTGCAAATCTGTAAAAGACATGTGAAAACACACAACACTTATCTTAAGCCTCTCCCACAAAATTGCTACCTCCACCTCTGACTGTTGTCAGCCCTGCTGCCAAGAGACACAATGAGAACCCCCTCCCCCACCTCAGTTTCCTGCTCTGCTTCATGTCCAGATAATCTCTGTGTGGCTGCTGTGCAAGTCGGAGCTGAGACCAGGAGTCCTCTATTGGCTGTTTCAGACGTGTGGCTTCGTCATGACAGAGGTAAAATCAGATCAGTACTAGGCACACTGTCCTCTGCCCCTCCTCACCCCCGCCCCTTTCACTTTCGATAGGAAGAAAATGCCTTCTACCTATTTGACACTGACTTGCTGGGTATAGTCCGATGCTCAGATTGCCAGCACTGCTCTTCTCTTGCTTCTTCACTGACAGGGAGAGACATTTAGGCCAGAATTCAGCAGCTAGGAAGACTTCAGGGACTTTTTGGGTGCACATCTTAGACTGCAGGATGGCTGACTGCCAGTTTCACGCCGAATCGAATGCTCTTTCTTCTAGGCCTTTGCTCCTGGATCCAAATCAGAGCCATGGTAACTTGAGAGCTGGACCCGCACCATGTCTGCCTGTGGCAGCAGCGCCATGCCCCCAGCTGCTACATCACCACCTCTGTTGTCCCTATTCTGGGCTGTGGACTCTCCTGCCCTAACAACTGTTCCAGGAAGTCAACTTGAGTCGATTGTGTGAAACCATTTCGTTGCAGCCAAGCAGAGAGGATTGGGGCTGAGAGCTGGGTATGATGTGCTCGACAGTGCAGCAAGACACGGTGAGGTCAGCAGTGCACCGGGCCTCACTCAGACCCCTGACGGACTGTTTTTATTTGAATGGGAGAGTTGTCAGGATGAGGCTCACAAATGAGAAACCCATGAAAACTTTTCTAAGTCCTTAGTGGTCCTGTTTTGAACAATGAATAACCAGGGGGAAAAATTGGGGTCAACATGGAAGAGGTCTTGGATCTACTTCTTCACATAGGAAAATAGAAAAGCAAAAATATGACCATTTTAAATTTATCTCCTCCAGATTATCCACTATAAAAAAACTAACTCATCCAGAAAGCAAAAAAAGTGCTATAAGAGTATTTAAAAATAAAATTGCAGTGCCTGAGCTTCTGAACAGACCAGGAGTCAGGAAAGCAGTTGCTGGTCTCATTTCTGTCCCTTAACTACCGTATTTTTGGACTATAAGATGCACCCCCCAAGTTTGGGAGGAAAAGGGGGTGCATCTTATAGTCTGAACATAGTTTACCTGGCTTGCTGTGGGGGGGGGAGCGGTGGTGATGGAGTGGGGTCACAAGTTATTAAATATTTTACCACATTTTTTGCTTCAAAAATTTTTTCCCCTATTTTCCTCCTCTAAAACCTAGGTGGGTCTTTTGGTCTGGTGTGTCTGATAGTCCTAAGAATACGGTATTTGCATCAAAGGACACTATAACTTTGGGCAAGTCACTTCTCTCTTTCAAACCTCATTTTCCTCATTTGCAAAATGATGGGACTGGGTTGGATAATTTCCAGGGTGCTCTTTGCAGCAATAAAATCCTCCGGTTCATTGAAATATTGTAAATATCTAAAGGAAGCCCATACAATCTTTTGTTTTCAGTGAAGTGAAGTTGGCCTCTGAGCTATCACTTAGAAGGAATTTCTTAAACCACAAACCAGTAAGTGGCAATTTCAGTAAAACAATCTGTAATTGAATTTAAATTACATTTTAAAAAAAGTCTAGTCCTACTGGCGTATGTCTGAAAACCTTGAACTGTGTTGACTATTTCAACATGACTTGCAAAAAAGTAATGGGATTAGTAGTAATATTAAATGTTATCGATATTATAATAATGTTACAAAGAGAGATAGCTCTAGCAGCATGAGCATACCGCAAAGAAAATACAGAACCACACAACCCCTATATTATTAGTCACGGTGGGGGTGAGTTGTTTTCGAATGCCCTCGCGAAACATGTCTGGTCGGGAGAAGGACGTCTGCTGCAAACTGCTGGATGAACTAAGGCAATTGGAAAGGTGGAAGCACTGCCTCCGAGGACTCAAAAAGCAAGGGTTCTTCTATAATTTTATATAAAAGAGTATTTCTCAACTGAGGTCTCTGGTGTGCCTGTCTCAGAATCACCTGGGCTGTGAGAGTGCACACCTCAGGCCCCTTCCAGACTCACGGAACTGGAATTCTGGAAATGGATGTTTTAACAAGCACCCCATATTCAGGAAAAACCTGAGACTAAGCGTCTAGGGTGTTCTTGGGGAAAAACCTGCTTTGTAGAAAACACCACAATGGCTCTTAGAAGGAAGACAACCTTCCAGGTCCCAACAAATGAGAAAAGGTGCTTTGTGATAATTTATCAGCATCCAGTTAGGAATAAGAATAGATTTTTTTTTTTTTTTTTTTTTAGAATTAGAAGGGGCATGGGCCTGCACATCTGCCTTGAGGTTGGCATGCTGGGGGCAGCAGAGAATAGTACAAAGAGCACTGGCTTGTAAGACAGACAGGCCTGGGGCTGGGTCCTGCTTCTGCCTAATTCCAGGAAGAATGCAAGCCGGAATGTTAGCAGGGCACTCGGTTTTGTTACAGCTGTGTGTCCCAGAACCATGTGGTAGGATCTCAATAAATATTTACTACATGTTTGTATTAGTTTCCTACTCTTGCTGTGCAACAAATTACCACAGATTTACTGGCTTCAAACAATGCACTTTATTCTTTTATACTTCTAGAGGTCAAAAGTCTACAATGGGCCAGCAGGCTGTATTTCTACTGGAGGCTCTAGGAGAGAATTTTCAGCTTCTGGAGGCCACCTGCATTCTCTGGCTCCTGGCTGCATCCTCCATCCTTAAAGCCTGCAGCATGGTGTCCTCCAGTCTCTCTGGGACCTCTGCTGTGGTTGCCACACCTCCATCTCCTCCTTTGGTCCTCCACCTCCCTCTTGTCAAGGCTCTTGTGATTACATTGGGCCCACCGGGATAATCCAGGCGAATCTCCCCATTTCAGTATTCTTGATTTTGTCACGCCTGCAAAGCCCCTTTAGCAGATAAGATAACAGGTTCACAGGTTGTGGGGATTAGGACGTGGACCTGTTTGGGGGGCATTTTTCTGTCTGCTACAATGTTGTTAAACAATTTGCTTCTCTAAACCTTGGGTTTCTCCTCTGTAAAATGGAGTTTCTATAAGGATTAAGTGGAGTAATGACTATAAATGTAAAATAAAGGTAAAATATTATTTGCACGCCTTCTAATTATTCTAGAATCAAACTGTTTATAAGGGAGTGAATTAAAAATACTAA
This sequence comes from Tonatia bakeri, assembly GCA_004024845.1. Lineage (NCBI taxonomy): Eukaryota > Metazoa > Chordata > Mammalia > Chiroptera > Phyllostomidae > Tonatia > Tonatia bakeri. The sequence continues at coordinate 46,900 of PVIA01004321.1, forward strand.
ATTCATTTCTTTTCTCCTTGCTGGTACTTCATTACCAGCATATACTTCATATACCAGCACTTTATATACCACTATAAATTTAGTTTAATTTTTAATTTAAATAACATATAGGCCCTGGCCAGGTAGCTCATTTGGTTAGAGCATCAGATTCAATACTTGGTCCAGGCACATAAAAAAAGCAACTAATGAATGCATAAATAAATAAGTGGAACAACAAATTGATGTTACTCTTTCTCTTTCTCTTCCTCTCTCTTTCTGTAAAGATCAATACATTAAAAATAAATGAGAATATTAAAAAATATAGCCTTGGTCAGGCGGTTCAGTTGATTGAGGCATTGTCTCATATACCAAAAGGCTGCAGGTTCGATTCCCAGTCAGGGCTCACACCTAAGTTGTGGGTTTGGTCCCCAGTCAGGGAGTGTATGGGAGAAAACCAGCTGATGTTTCTCTCTCACATCAGTGTTTTTATTTCTCTCTCTCCCTCTTCCTCTCTCTCTAAAGTCAATAAACATATCCTCAGGTGAGGATTACAGAATATATGAAAAATACATACATTTAAATCCAGAGGACCTTAAGAAACTTTTAACAAGCTCCTTCACTAAACCCTTAACAGTTTAGTGAAGGAAAGAGAACAACTCTAAATATTTTAAGTAGAAAAAATTTAATACAAGGCATTAGGTAATTTTAAAACCGTTGGAAGGAGTGGGGAGCAAGCATCAGCTGTGACCACCAGCAATGCTGAGTTTAAGAGAACACTGTCGTAGGGGATCTAGGGACCAGGAAGCCATGGCCACAGGGAGCACAACCACCTTTCCACCCCCTTAAAGCCAGAGACCAGCAATTGGAAGCCACCGCCTTCCACTATGTCCTTGTTTACCAGTAGAAATGGTCATAAGATGTTCTCAGCTTCACTCCCTCACTCCCAGTCAAATGTAAGTGCATCCCAGTGCTGGAGCCTAGGGCTCTCAGAACCCTGGCGCCAAGAGTGTGAAAAACGTAGGCTTCCGCTTTCCAGACTCTGCAATAGGGAAGCGCAGAGAATGAGGCTGAATGGACGCTGAGCAATCCCTAATCATTATTTAAGCCAGACTCTCTCTGGCAACTTGCTCTTTGCTGTTTGAAGTACATTCCTTGGAAGGAAGATCCCCTCCTATGATGTAGTGTATTCTAAAATCCCCTCCATTGGAAACATTCTAAAGTCCTATCAGTTGGAGCATCTAGATTGCAGAAGAAATTCTTTCCTGTGTTTTAAATTTCTCCTTTAGAAAAATTCCCAGTTTTCCTTTCTCTAAGTGTCATAGATGATACATTTTTTAACTGAATATATTTTTTTAAAAAATCCAGGATGTAAATCAATGCAGCTTCTAAATACTGTGAAGTCAACTGCCAATAGCAGTCTGGGCACGGCTCTGGAACACCGGAGATGCTCCATAAATATGTGTTCTCTTCTGAAATGAGTCAGCCAGTCTGTGGGTTCTCCATGTTTGAACTTTTAAGAGTTTGATCAATGACTTGAAATGCATACAGCTAACTTAAATAGTGAGACAGACTCAAAGCAGGGTGTGATGAAGATGAACTCTGAACATACATATTCACCTGGGATCAAGTGGGTTCTCAAGAAGGATTCCTTCTCTTTCCTTCAGTTCCCCATATAGCTTCTGCTTACCTGAGGCAAGAATGCAGGATGCCTTTGGTTTGCAGCTGCCCCAGGACCACTGAACCATGTTTTAGTTTCAATGAACCTCTGAATCCTACTATGCCATGTGGCTTCGGCCACACTAGCCACTTTCCTGGTGTAAAGCTGAATATGGCGCACCATTTCTAACCCCCTCAACATAATCTTGGAAAGTATCAAAGCAAAACAGAACAACAACAAAGAGGCAAACCACACAGGTTCCCCTCCATGTGTTTGTTTTTTAAGGGAAAAAGGATAGTTTTGAACTATAATGTCAGCATTATGTGATGGGAAATGGGAAATGACTACTCTTTGCAGAAGCTGAAATTGCTCTTTTGGCACCTGAACGCCCAGCTACAACACATCTATTCGGTAGCCTCTGTCAAGCAAAAGGAGATCTATATTTTCAGATTAAGAACGTCAAATTCTCTTCCATTGCACTAATTTACACAGATTAATGTCACCGTTAATCCACATAAAGTGTAATTCCTATTTAGTCACTTCCACGGCCCCATTTATTTAAATAGATAAAGATGTGTTCTTGACCTCCTATGTCAGGAAGATCTTACCCTAACACAAAGCGCTGGATTTTCAGTGAGGAGTGATGTGCGGGCACAGAGCCCCGCAGCACCCCGCAGCACCCTGGCAGAGCCCGGGTGGAGCGCATTGGGCTAGCTGGTGTGTGATGGGAACAGCCTCCGAGGCTTCTCCCCCACCATGGGGTGTTTGGAAAGCTCTAGCAAGCCTGGCTCTGTGCCAAGCAATTGAGGGGCACTTTTTTCCCCTTGTGAATTGAATGAAACACCCCTCGGCAGACCCACCCATGGAAGGCTCCAGGACCAGCTGGGTGGAATTAAATGGCATTTATTCCTGTATTGGTTATGGCCACGGGCCAGGAATCCTACACCCAAGACACATGCAGCCTCCAGCACACATGAGCAGTGGTATTGATTGTGGCCCGGGCTCCACTCTCACTGTGGGCAGGATGTGAATGATTAATTTTTCTATTAAAAAATTCCTGAAGGATATGGGAGGACTGTTTAGTTTCTACGCTGTGCCTGGTTTTCCCGACACCCAAGTAAGTCTCCTGTATCTCACAGTGAGGGGAGACCTGCCCGATTATGCCACAGATTCAGATGACTCACACAGCTAATCTGGCCAGAAATGTCCATGAGGATCTAATTAATCTCAGATCCACTAAGTAATTACCTAGTGCTCTCATGTGATTTCATGTGACATTGGGTTTAGAGTCAGAAGGACTTAACATTAGAAAAATATCATTTCTCTCAAATTAACCTGTAAGTTCACCTGGAAGATTAAATGTGCTGAAATAGTTGAAAAAAAAAAAATGAAAAAGGCCTACAAGGTAGGGGCCAGCCGTATCAGATGAAAAAATGTGCTATGGAGCTACAGTAACTTCAGCTGCAGTATTAGGTGAGAAGAGATATTTAGGTGAATTGAACAGAATAGACAAGACCCATGGCCTAAGGAATTTATAATAAATTTTGGAATTCAGGTTAAAGAAGAAGGTATAGGTTGTTCAGAAAGTTGTATTAGAACATTGAAAAAATTAAGTGACAATGTAACCTCTCAGGACATGCCAGCCCTCTCCTATCCTCCAAATCTGAACAGATTAAAGATCTAAACATTGAAAGACATTAAAGAGGAATGAGAGACTAAGGGAAAACGTACGAGAATTTGTGCGTGTGTGTGTGTGTGTGTGTGTGTGTAATGGGGAAGTGGAGAAGCCTTTCTAAACACAGCCCTATACCCTGGAGTCGCAACAGAAAAGATGGTTTCATTTGACTCTATAAAAGCAAAAGAGTTCATAGAAAAAAAATATAAATATCTATAGACACATAAAAACATGCTCCTTTGCATAATTAGGGAAATGCTAATTAAACATAAAAATACTTTTTGCCTATGTGCAACTTTTAAGACTTTCAAAATCAGTATTGATGAGATATGAGGAAAGGAGTATTTTTCACACACTTTTTGAAAGCAGAACATGAAAAACCTTTTTGAGGGCAATTTGACAATGTCAACCTAATTTTTAAATGCACAGAACATTTGCCTAACAATTGCTCTCAGATAATGAAAGTCAGCCAAGTTATTTTATTGCAGCATTGCTTGTTCCAAAAACAGCTGTACTATAAACAATGCAAATGTCCAGCAAGAAAAATAAAAAGTTAAACTATAATGTATCCATATGATAGAATATTATCTAACCATTAAAAAACCTATAAATACTGTTGAACAAAAATTACAAGATATATAAGTAAATGGAAAAAATCATAAAAATTACAGAATTTTCCTATGGAACTACAGAAAATTCTTTAAAATATGCCATAGGCCCTGGCCAGGTAGCTCAGTTGGTTAGAGCATCACCCTGATGTGCCAAGGCCGTGGGTTCACTCTCCCATCAGGGCGTATGCGAGAAGCACCCAATGAGTGCATAACTAAGTGGAACAACAAATTGATGTCTCACTCTCTCTCTAAAATCAATAAATTAAAAAAGTAAAAAATTTCATAAATGAAAACATGATCACCCGTACAATTTTTGAAAAATTATATTTATTATATAAACGTAGGCATGTGCATATTATGTGTTTTTCCTGAAGTGAACATTGTCAACAGTGATTGTCTTTAGGGAGGGGTTCTAGGGATGGCAGTGTGTGTGGGGGTTGGGGGCAGGGCTGGGGAGAAATTAGTTGGAATCAACCATGGAAAACTTGATTGAACTAAATTGTGATTTGTCCTGAATGCCAAGTTAAAGATCTAGAATGCAAATAGGCAACAGTAAACCATTGTAGATTTTAAATAAATTTTATTTAAACATTTAAACCAAAATACATTAACATACTTCAAAATCAAAACAAAAATAAATGATATATAGTAAAAACATTTTTCCCTTATCCTTGGCTTCCATCCTTCCCCATCACCATCCCTCCAACACAGGTAACCATTGTTAGTATTTTCTTGTGTTTCCTTTCAAGTTTATGTTTTTACAATCAAATGTAATTATGCTTATTTTCGATAAATTAATGATACTTATATTTCCTTTCTTTTTATATAAAAGTTGGAGTATTATACATGCCGTTAGGTACCTTGCTTTTTTATTTTTATTTTTTTAACTTAATCTTAGGTTTTGACCTTTCCTTGTCCCCATACCCAGAAACATACTCATTCTCTTATCCAGATGCATATTATTCCACTATATGGATCACCATAATTTATTTAACTAGTCAACTAATGTTGGTGATTTGGTAGGTCTCCAATACTTTTCTGCAAAAAATAGACTTCAACACACCTAAAGGGGTAATAGTTAAAAACTTCAAATTCAAGTACATCACGGACATCAAACTTTTAGGGTACTTATAGGCCGTGAGCTAGGCAGTGGGTCCTGTATGCATGTTCTAGTTAAATGCTAGCCTTGCAAATCATTTCTTGACATGGAACCAAATAGACCTGTACAATGTATACTCTGGAGAATCCACAGTTGTATTTTCAGAAACAGAATTGCTGGATTAAAGGATATAAACATGTAACATATGGTCAAATTGCCCTCCATTGGAGTTAATGCCAAGTTATACTCTCTCTAGCTCTTTATGGGAATGACTCTTTCCCTACAATGTTCCAAGAGATTGTGTTATCAAAGTTTTGCCAAGCAGATAGGTGAAAAACAATATCTCAGGATCGTTTTAATTTTCAGTTTTCTTTATATGAATATGGTGAGACTGAACTGCCTTTTTTATGTTTAAAGGGGCAGTGAGGTTTTTTTCTTGTGAATTAGATATTTATATCCTGGCATATCATTCAATGCTATTCTATATATTGATGGCTTTTTTTTCTTATTGATTTCTAGGAGCTTTTGTACAATAGGGAGATTAGCTTATTGTCTATGATATGAATTATAACCTACATCCCCACCCCCAATTAATCATTTATCTTTTGGCTTTGGTTCTGGTGTTTTCATTCCATACTGAAATAGTTTACCCTTTATGACCTCTTGATTTTCGGTAAGAGTTAGAAAGGTTTCTCCTATTCCAAGATTACAATAGAGTTCTCCAATGTGTTCATGTACTAGTGGTAAAGTTTTCACATTGAATTCTCTGATCTCCTGGGAATGCCTCCCACTGCCAGTGGGGCAGCACGGATCTAATCAGAGTGTTTCACTGAAGATTTTACAGTTTCTCTTACACGACATCATGGCCACTCCTGGTGAGTGATAAGCCCGGTGCGAAGATTACTGATGATTCTACCCAGTGTCTGACCACTGCCCATTTCCATTTGCGGCAGACACTGTGGGCTGCCCAGCTGACAGCTGTCTCCTCCATCTTCCTTGCGATAAAGCCTGACTTTTCATGAAGTGATAGAGGGTAAGTCTCAGTTAGCCCGAGCCTATCACTGTCATCCCACTCCCCTTCTCAGGGACTGGTTTCACTGGCAGCATGGGACCTTGTTCTGGCCAGGGAAACATGGGAAAGGTCTCTCAGAAGCCTTCAAAAAAAGTTTACCTTTCTTTTAAAATGAGACCAAAAGGATAGGGGAAATCCCCCCCTTTTCCCTTTTGCGAGGCATTGTTAGGTTTGCCTGGGACTCCAGGAACCGATGCAGTTACTTGCTATCTGTGCTTCTTACTCATGAGAGGCACCAGCCTAAGATGAAGCTACCTGCTGGGTGGGGACGAGGAAAAGAGTCTGGGTGTTGGTTGGTGTCATTGAGATGTTGAATTAACCACTTTGCAGCCACTCTTCCTTTGGACTTCTTGTTACATGAAAATAAATTTTCTTTGTTGTTAAATAATGAACAAGGGGTTGTCTCTTGATTGTAGCATCCTAATACAGTGGACACTGAATGTTGCATATAAAATAAAATACAGCCCTGGCTGGTATAGCTCAGTGGATTGAGTGCTGGCCTGCAAACCAAAGGGTCATCGGTTCAATTCCCAGTTCAGGGCACGTGCCTGGGTTGCAGGCCAGGTCCCTGGTAGGGGGTACACAAGAAGCAGCTACTCATTGATGTTTCTCTCCCTCTCTTTTCCCTCCTTTCCCCTCTCTTTAAACATAAATAAGTAAAATCTTTAAAAAAATGCAGACCACAGAAATAGAGAATACCGTTGATGAGAGGTCTGAACACTGCCTTTGGGCTGGTTTTTCAGTCTCTCATTCCGAGGTCTGTAACACGTCCTTCTGGGGTAACTCAGAGTAGTGCTGCCACAGCAGAGCTCTGACCAGAATGTTCATGTAGTTGAGAAAATATTAAAAAACGAAAAAGTAAAGGTATGGAAATTTACAACATATTCTGAAGTTTACACATTTGACTTATACCCCAAGAAGAACTTTAAAAAAAAATAATTTTGCTTTCCTGGATTTAATGGAAGCAAACTTATCAGTAATATATTCATAATCTATTTCTGGGGAAAACATTAAAAAATAAATAAAAACATGCATGTAGGGGTACACATTTTTTACCTTTGCCTCAGGGTCTACTATGGCTTGGCAAGGCATTGTTGGATCCTATTTTTATCTAGAATTGTGAGATTTTGTTCATTACAGGTTTTTTGTATTAATGTTTATTTTTAAAAACATTGCATCAAACAGTATTTATCTTGATTATTGAGTTTTTTGGTGCTGGCTTTATTTTGCACCTGAGGTGAGTGTCTCGCTTGCCTCATTCTAGTCCCAGGCCTGGCAGCCGCAGTGTCCCTGGGGTCGAGGCTTCTTGGTCATGTGATGTGACTCTCTGCTGTCTATCTGTTGGGAGACACAGCTCCCCAAGTTTAAAGATGACTAGTTTTCCAGAGACCCTCTGTTGCTCCCGTTTTCCTCTTTGCCTTACTTGGCATCTTTAAGTTAAGAACAACGTTCTCCCCTACCCCGTGCCCCCCCCCCCCCCCCAAATCCCTCTGCTGAATAAGGCCTAAGAGAATTCTTTGTGTGAAACTTCGAAATGTGGTTTAGAAATGCAAAACCAGTTATTTATTTTGGATCAAGTCAGCAGATTGTCAGGCCCAAGGCAATATATGTAAAAAGCTTTTGGAAGTTAAATTTGTTTTATTGTAATAGCAAGTGTTTTTATCTTTTCTAACCACGGGCCACTGGAGTATTTTCTGCAGTCTTTTTCTGCAGTCAGGCTGGGACAGGAGACGTTTTCAGATAAACGACCTCACCCTTCACTCTAGAGATGCCATTCATGCTGCAACATAGGCACTTGCAAGGAGAGGCAATTTGGTGGGTTCTTAAAGGGGACAGAAAAGGAAATTGAAAGAGCTGTTCCTGATACAGCAGTCATTTAGATGAAAGGTTGGGGTGAAGTGATTTTTACTTTTAGGCCCTAGATACCTGTTTCAACATGGGATTAAAATGGATGGGTAAGTACTATGATAGAAATAAAAAAATTAACACCAGTAAGAAAATGCCAATTTCTCACTTAGAATTTTAAAGTGTCTGTTTGGCAGGAAGCTTAAAATGTGGCCTCTCTACTCTACAGCTTGTGTAGATATAAGACAACCCACAGCCCAGCTGAGACTTTGCGCTCCTGTATTTTAGTTTTCTTGCTGCTGTCAGACTACCAGCTCATTAGTATTTAAATCAGCTCATAAATATTTCCTGGAAACTCACAGTTGCTTAACCCTCACCGCTATTCATCTCCTGTTCTTTAGTCTTACTTAATGCCTTTGTTTCTTAGGCTGCTAACATCGCAGGAGGATAGATTTCATTACATATTAATCTTACCAATGTATGGTGATGAAAAAGGAAAGGAAGTCCTGTTAGAGGATAAGGAGAAATAGAGAAGGGATGTAGAAGGAAATTTTACTCCATTTCTTTTGTGTAAATAAAATTATCCAATGATGGACCAAAGAATTGTGTATAAAATAAGAACAGCCCCAAAGCATATGCCAAGGCAATTCAACCTGAATGAATGTTTCTTTCACATATTCTTTAAAAGCTTTGAAACAGACGAAACATTTCATTGGGGGCAGGCCCTGGATGTTCCCACTGGGGAGATGGTTGCGTGGTTACAAAACCCCTTCTGTTCAACACAAGAGCTGTATTTCTAATTATAAAATAATGATGACAGAGAGGGGCCAGTTCCATCATGATTCAGTATGGTTCTTAGCATTCTGCCAGCGTTCAACACTAATACCTACATACAAGGCCAACAGCCAGTTCTTTTAAATGAGTGTGAATAAAATTTAACCAATGACAAATGAGAGGAAAATAAATATATCATATTTCATTGAATTTAAAGTGTCATTGATTCTAAGTACCATTTTTTTAATATACGAAAGTATACCCAAGAAAGAAATAAGTGCTACCAATTAAACTAAGACATACTATTGATTTTAAATTATATCCTGATTTCAGAGGTGAAAAAAATGTGAATGAATCTGTTTAGTGGGAGCATTCACTCTATGAGGCAATGACTCTTCTGGTATCATAAACCGAAGAGATGTGAGAAGCACTGAGGAGAAAAATACTTGGGACCAGCCCTGAGAGTCTGCCCCGGATGGGGGACACTGACGGGGCCCGTCATTGACAGTTGCATGTCACTCAGCCAAGGTCTCTCCCAAGGTCTTCTAGAAATGAACTTCAGAATAAATAGAGATCCGCCAGGCCCAGGCAATTAAGATACAATTTTGGGCTAAGAAGCACCCACTTCTTTTTTTTTTTAAAGATTTTATTTATTTTTTAGAGAGGGAAGGGAGGGGGAGAGAGAGAGAGAGAGAGAGAGAGAGAAACATCAATGTGCAGTTGCTGGGAGACATGGCCTGCAACCTAGGTATGTGCCCTGACTGGGAATCGAACCTGCGATGCCTGGTTCGCAGCCCGCACTCAATCCACTGAGCTACACCAGCCAGGGCAGAAGCACCCACTTCTATTAAACATAGTCTAGAGAACTTAGCTGCCATTCAAAAATGCATAAAGTCTGGTCTGAAACTACTTTTTAAGATTTTTTCCCCTTCTATTTAAAAAACAAATTTTACTGATTGGTTTTAGAGAGAGAGGGAGGGGAAGAGAGAAATTGATTTGTTGGTCTACTTATTTATGCATTCATTGGTTGTTCTTCTATGTTCCCAGACCAGAGATTGAACCCACGACTTTAGTGTAGCGGGATGACTCTGTACCCAACTGAGCTACCTGGCCAGGGCCCACTTTTCTGTATGTAACGTGTACTTTCACCAGCCCAAATTACTGAATTTTCTGAAACTCACAGTGTATTATCTCAGTTCACTGTTTTTGATTATATAAGAGTTTCTCAAACTTGGCACTACTGACATTTTGGGTTGGGTAATTCTTTTCTGTGGAGGGCTGTCCTGTGCATTGTAGGGTTTTCAGCAACAACCCTGGCTGCTGCCCACTAGATTCCATTAGCACCTCTTCCCAGGTGTGATAACCAAAAGTGTCTTCAGACATGGGCAAATGTCTCTGGGGATAGGAGGACAAAGTCACCACTGGTTGGGAACACTGCTTACACCGTGCTGCCCCAGTGAAAGAGAGATTGCAAATTTTGGTAACCAGCACTCATGAGCTTAAGCCCTGCTCTCTGGGGTAGGTATCTGGATTTCATAGCCCCTCAGCACCCATCCCCTCTTTCTAACAGCACCCCATTTTCCTTTGAGGGAACAACCTTTCCCCACTGTATGAAGACTTGATGGGACTCTAAGTCTTGGAGATAGTGTCTTGTCCACCACTGGGAAAGTGGTGGGCATGTGAAACTGAGCTTGGCCAAGCCAATACTTTGTCCTAGGACTTTGGCCACCTTGAGTAGAGTGATGGCAAAGATGGAAGAAATGTTGGCGTGAGCTGACTCCTACATGAGATGGCTGAGTAGTCCCTGTTATCTTTACATCTGTCCTAATTCCTGTCCCTTTTCTGATTTGGGTTTCTAGATTCCCAACCTGTCTGTCTCCCAATATCCTTGCAATAAATGACCTTTTTGATTAAATATGACACTGTTGTATTCTGTTGCTTTTCTGCAAAGGTACCCAATTGAGACAGTACTGTTGACTAGCTTTGTGGTTGAACCAGTCTCTTAACCTCTCCAAACCTGTGTTTCTTTTCTACAAATTGAAAGTGAAATCTATATACCTTTCAAAATTGCAGAAGATGCCCTCCTTATAATCTCTGACTCTCTAAATCTAGGTTCTAAGCTCAGACCTGGAGAAGAATGAGGCACTGCCTCTGTCCTTATGGGTTTACTTTCTTCCTCTGACAAAATTAATTGCAGGACCCAGACAACACAACAAAGCAGAAAAACCATTCTGAGTAGAAACAGTACCAGCAGGTCAAACAGCATTGGCTGAGAGTGGCCTTTGTCCTCAGCATGCCTACCTATTGCTTCTTTTTGTGCTTAGTCCTTCCTGATGGCCTCCCTCCCACCAGAGGGAATAGAGGCCCCTGTCAAGGAGCTTTAGGCACTCATTATTCCATATCCCCAGCCTGACTAAGCTGCTGAAGTGTCTGATATTCTGCAGTACTGCTAGGTTAGCAGCCAGAGTCAATAAAGGAAGCCAGGGTCAGCATCTTCTGTTTCTCATCTAACAAACAAGGTCAGGTATTTCTTTGAACAACCCAGTCTCAGTAGCTGTGAAATACAAAGAGAAGCTGGTGGTTAGGTACAAGGTGGGTTTACCTTTTCAGCTTTTGTTGTGGGAGAGGAAAGTTCTTCTCATCCCAGGCTTCACCTTTTCGGAGCAGGGAAAAAGAATCTGGGGTGAAAGGCTTTTTGTTTTCCTTTGCTCTCTGCACTGAGTGCCAGGTGCAGAACTCGGTTCCCAGGGGACTCAGAGTGTCATTGTCACCCAGGTGCATGGCCATTTATCCCGATTCTTACTGTTTATCACTGTGGCAAACTCAGAGGCTTCAAACAGATGAAAAAGAATATTTTACAAGCAAGTGAAAGAAAGGGGTGCTCTAGATATCAGAGCCAAGGGCTGAGGTTCCGGCCAGATGGGAACCTCGGCTGAGGGGATTGTGAGTTTCCTGGCCTCTCCCCCAGCTATCCTTCACCAGATGACCCCTTTAGATGGAAAGCACTCTAGGGCCACAGACACCTCTCTGTGTACCTTCTGTTTTTAACTCTCCAAGGGGACATTTTTCTATACCTTTCCTTATAACAAATTATGTAATTGATGTTATTCTGGCTAATGTTTATTCGAGAGAGCTGGGTGACTTGAAACCCTAGGTCCCAGGATGAAACTATCTCTGCTGGGCTGTGCCTCCTTTGTTAGGTGAGTGAGTACTTAAACACTCTGTTGTCTGAGGGTTGCTCCTTTTAAAATGTTTAAGGAAATACTGGAAGCTCTCCCTGAGCCGAGGAAAAGTGAGACATCAGTGCAGACCCCAGGTTTCCTGCTGTACATCTTTAACTGGGTGCTCCACGGTACCCTCAAAATTACACGTCTGGAGATAAGCTCAGAACTTTCAGCCACAGACTTCTTTCCAGGGTTCCCATCTCTAGGTGAATGGCACCATCATCCCCATAGTTGCTTATCCAGACACCCGAGAGTCATCTTAGACCCCTTCCTCTCCCGCCCATCCACAACACTCTTTAGGTCAACTGGGCCTGCATAGCTCTCAAAACCATCACCTTCTCCTTCTCCCTACCGCCCTTCCCTTATTTCAGGATTCATCATTTCTCTCAGCGGGCCTCTGACAACCAGTTGTTTCGACTGGGCATTTAGTTCTCCATCTTGTTTTCCTCCATCCCATCCTTCAAATGGTGGCATGAGTAACCTTTCTATTATAAAATGCAAGCCCCATTATGCTTCTCACCTTTGAATGCCTCTGTTACCCAGTGAGTAATGTGGTTCCCTGGCATTGCTCGTGAACAGACTGACCCCTGCCTACTTTTCAACTTCACCTTCGGCCCCTCCTTCTTTTATACTAAGTACTCTGGTCATGCCAAAACATCTGACGTTCCTAATTAGTCCATGACTTTTCACACCTTCATGCCTGTGTGTATGCCCTTCATTCCTTCATCCCACAAATGTGTGTATTTACTAAGCTCCTGCTAAAAATGTGCCAGTCACTCTTCAAAGCTCTAGAGATACAGTAATGAGTGAGACAACCAAAATCCCTGGTATCTTGGGATTTTCGGTGAGAGGACAGAGTCAACCAGCTTCAAATATGTAGAAAAACTCTAAGCTCCTTTCTGTGATATCTCATTAGACCCCAGGCTCCTCCCCAAGTTAACTGCTGAATGTTTTTAGGGCTTTGGTGTTATAATTTCTATGCTTTTAGATATACAAATGTATGTGGAGAAATGTAAAATTTATTCACATGAATATCACATATAAAATATTCTGCTACTTACTCAGTTCTTAAAAAGATTTATTTATTTATTTATTTATCTATCTATCTATCTATCTATCTATCTATCTATCTATTTATTTATTTTCAGAGAGAGGAGAAGGCAGGAAGAAAGAGTGAAAGAGAAACAGTGATTGGTTGCCTCTGCATGCCCCCCACTAGGGACTTGGCCCACAACCCAGGCATGTGCCCTGGCTGGGAATCAAACTGGCGATCTTTCAGTTGTGGAGCGATGCCCAAGCCACTGAGCCACACCAGTCAGGGCTGTGATTTCTTTATTTTATCCAGCAGTATGTCTTGAAGGCAATTCTATGTCAGCATAAAAAAAAAATCTATTTTAGCTCTATAGTATTCCAGCATGGAGGACTTTTTTTTTTGTTCTTCTTTTTTGTGCCAGAACCTTGCTTTACCTTGGGAAACCACCTCCCACATTTTTTATGTGGCTGATCTCCTCACCTTCCCCATTCAAGAGGAGGACTGTGATCCACATTGGGTCAATTAGTATCACAGGAGTGTTCAGGGGTGAAAGTGTGCCTCTGTCTGCGCCAGTGGAAGTCGTCTCTGAGAGTTTTGCTGTTTGCTAAGCTCATGGTCTCCTGTTGCCCTCGTGTCTAAGCTCGTGAGCCTGAAAAGTCCCAGCAGCCGTTCCATCATTTGCGGTAGTCTTCACCAGAGAGTGCTCTCACAATCTGTTTCTATATGTCTTCCATATTTTAAGGATTAAAAAAAATCATTACTAGCTCACAGAGAACATTACATTTTGCTTTTCAGGTCAGTATTAGATTTTTATAAGCCTCTATTATGTCTGTTACACAGTAACTGGCACATTGCCTTGTGATTATCTTTGTACTTACCTACCTTCGACTGGACTCTTTATAAATAAACAATGACTAATTGACCTGTCTGTCTGGCAGTCCGTAGTCACTCATAAATATTTGTTGAATAACTAGTTAAATAAAAAGCTGACCTTACATTCACCTTCCCAGGATGGTTCAAGAGATTCCAGTGCTTTTCAAAGTACAAAGTCTTTGTACCACCTTGTGATGGATTAAATTATCAGTTGGCAAATATTGACTTTTCTTGCCAGGTTCCACGAACACAGGATATGTCCCTTCCAGTCACTTTTGCCTTTGTCAGGTTCCTTCCTTTGGCCAACGGGGTATCAGTGGACCAGGTATGAGCAGAGTTTCGGCATTTGCCTGGGTGGTAGGGTTTTCTATCTCACACTCCTGCTTTTTACCATGGGAAGAACCTGCCTAAGCCAGATGTTAGTTCAAGGAGGATGAGAAGCATGTGCAGCAGAACCAGACCAACAGGATGGAGCCTAGACCAGCCTAGATAAGCTGTACTTTGGCTTACCTGCAGATGTGTGAGTGACAAGTAGATGCTTATTATTGTCTGCCACTGAGATTTGGGTGGTCTGTGATGCAATATCGCTATGGCAATGGCTTACAGAGACAGGTCTGTGTCTGAGCTACCTAAGTGTTTATTATGGATGAGATATTTGAGCTCCACCCTGGATCTTATAACTGATAATCTGGGGTATTTGGGGGAAATCTGTGTTTAATAAGAGCCTCAGGGGGTTCCTGTGCTTACTCCTGGGCTATAGCACTCGCTGCATGGCTGTTTTCAGTGGTGTGGAAAGAGCAGTAGGTTAGTTCCCACGGAGCTGATACACTGACCTACAAAAAACTGTTCTGAGAAATTTGTGGCTGTAAAAAGCCAGGAAACAAGATTTTTCTCATGGGATCATTTAAAGGGGTGGGAATCGAGAAACTTAAAGGCTTCTTGAGGTGATTTATAAACATAGCATTTCTCAAAAAGCTTTCAAGCAGGTATCCAGTCAATAACTTTTGTTTAAATTTGAATACGTTAAAACTAATTGGCCTGTAGAACAACACAACATTCATTAGTTAAACATGTACTTGGGAAGCTCTTACTAAATGTCAGGCATCGGAAGATGATGGAAAATTCCAATGTGCACAGGAGCTTCCAGCTTCATTAGCCAGGTTCCCTCCTGGTGCAGAGGTGGGTGTTTGGGGATTTCAAGGGACATAAGTGACACAGCCCTTTCCTCCCAAATGCTTTCCTGGGATGACTTCTATCATTTCTATAGGCACCCACTCACATGTCTCACCATTTGTTCTCTTTGGGACCCACCCTGTTCCTGTCCCATGGAGAAAATTATTTTTAGTAGCCATAGGACAAAACGATCTTTCTTCTCAACCCTGAATCCACCGCAGCACCTTTGCCCCAGGTTCCTTCTTCAATGCTGCATTCTACTGGGAAATTTCACTCAGCAACCACGCAGCAACCACGCAGGGGGTGAGGTTCCTGAACTCAGGTTCTGAGATTTCATTCAGTGCACTGATCCTACTGGCCAGGAGTGCTGGTTGTGAAGCAGAAACTTTATCACAGGGCAGTATTATCATCACCTTTCCAGTCACAAAATCCATGCCTTGAAAAAGCATTTTCAGTAGCAGACAGAATAAAAACATTGCAATCTGCAAGGAGTCTCACTGTGATTAACATGCTGCAGAAGCAGGTATTGATTTGGGTTATTTGCTCATCTGAAGCTCATCTGCTAACCTCAGAGGATGGGTTACTGAAGTAACCTTTGGTCACTGACTACAGAGAGCACACAATGTACTTATTTGTCTCCTAACAATATGACATTATGTACCAAGCAAATTGCCCTATGCCTTCTTCGCATATTACTCATCCAACCACAGCTTTGCCCTGTGAGACTCAACTTCTAAAAGAGACAGCTAGACTCATATCATAATGATGTCATCGTTGTCAATTTATATGGACAATTCTTTTTTTTTTTTTAAGATTTTATTTATTTATTTTTTAGAGAGGGAAGGGAGGGAGAAAGAGAGAGAGAGAGAAACATCAATGTGTGGTTGCTGGGGGACATGGCCTGCAACCCAGGCATGTGCCCTGACTGGGAATCAAACCTGCGATGCTTTGGTTCGCAGCCCGAGCTCAATCCACTGAGCTACGCCAGCCAGGGTATATGGACAATTCTTAATGACATCAATTGTTGTAAAATGTAAGCATTTCTAGAATAAGAATTGTGCCTTTGATATGTTATGTTCTACCTAGAGCACCCTAAAAAATATTTAACAACCATTAAATAGGGGAAGAGAAACAGTGAGCTTGTGGCCTGAACATCTCTAATTCTAGTTCTTGGATAAGTAGCTAACCCCGGGCAGTTCTACTTTCATCACGGAGAAGTCTAATGACTGAGCTCTCAGGAACTGCCAGCAGTGATCAAATGATGCCTTCAAGGAGCCTGCATTCCCTGACGGACCCGCCCCTGGTGGGCGGGCCAGGATTGGAATCACCACGGGGCCATCTGTCCTCTGAGGCAGGTACTATCCCACCCAGACTCTCTTCTTCTCCGCTGGAGCTCCCCCCTGCTCCGGTCCCCCACATCCGCTGCGGGTGTTGACTGCTAACAGCAGCTCAGAGCTGCCCCTTTCTTTGGGCACCTGCCCTTAGCTCCTGAGAGTCCCTTTGTCCAGAGAAGCCAGGGAGGTTATGGCCCTCTCTCTAGGAGAGCGGCCTATGGGCAGTACTGGCTGATGGCGGGGGGTAAGGGGGTTGTGGGGGGTGAGGGGGTGGTGGGGGTGGCACAAAAACCCAGCCCCTCGGCCTCAGGGCAGAACAAGCTGGTACACCTCATGCTCAAGAGCTCACCGACAGATCAGGCCAAGACAAGACATTTCTGGAAACCACATCTTTTTCTAACTACTTCCCTTCCTTATTCTGTTCCCCTCATGCTCTTACAGGTTTTTCCTGAGAGTACTCTCATTCTATCAATAAATTGCTTACACCTCAGGTTTCACTTCCAAGGAGCTTGTTCTAAGATACCCACCCAAAAAGATGAAGTAAATCTTCCCTAATGACATACTGTTACTAGGCTGAGTCCCAAACACGGGTTTGAAACTCTTAAGATGCACTTAAACAGTACCTGAAATATAAGAAGCTGCCAATGGGTCAGATATAGTTACAATAAACATTGAACAGATTCAATGTTCATAGGCAGGTCTTCATTTGAACAGAAATCTTAAAATCCAGCAGAGCTGCAAATAGGGACTTATCCTTCACGTAACAGTCATAGTTATTTACTGCTGGACAGGTCACCTGTGAGAGCAGGCCGGGAAAGAAGGCAAGTCACATGCCCTGATTGTAACACTTAGGTAGTGACAGAGCAATGTCAGAATTTTCAGAAGTGAATGACTAAGTAATAGTAATGACAATAATAAACTTGATCATTATTATTCATCACAGGTAGGGTGCTAGCCATTTTGTCCAAAGGCCTTGTTCATCTCATCAACTCTGAGAACACCCTGTTAGCATAGCAAGGACCCCATTCAAGTGCGGTCGGTCCATCAAAGACCTTGGTCTCCACAGCTGCAAAATAATTGGAGGATGGGGGAAAACTGCCACCATGGCTGGAACACCTCCCTCTGAGAGCAAGATCAGTCCTTTCCTTTTCAAAACATTTAAGGTAATCATCACTTCCCTCTTCTAAGGCTTTTGTCCTTCTTATTCAAAGCGCTCACGGGGGCACTGTCTGTCCTTTTATGTCTCAAGTTAATGTACCTCCTGTTCACTAAAAGCCATGCTTTTAGCTGAGCTGCTAAAAGCAAGAAAGCATTAATCAAACATTAGCACTTGAACTCATGTATAATCTAGAAGTGGCAGACAGTGAAATCCTGACACATAATTACCTCTAACCTTTTTTGTGAATCTGCATAGAATATTCACATGCTTCAGCAGTTTCCCTTCTTCCCATGGCCAGAGTCCTGGGGTTTTAGGTATGCACTCTAGCTTCCTTTGAGATACTGAGGATGCCTAGACATTTATTTACTAATTGGTTACATGTCTCTGAATAAGGCACATGTGTGCCCCTAGTCTTAGGAACACTGCCTGGGTGTTGGTAATGAACTTTCACTGGCAGGGAGAGATGGGGGGTCTTGTGAACCCAGGCACTGTTGGGAACTGCCTGCCTGCTTTCAGAAGCTATAACCCCCCCATGACTAAGGCTGAGTGAGAGACCATGGGACCATAAGCTACTAAGGAGACAAAGCTTATCTCCCTGGCAGGGGCACCGCCTCTGTCCCCTTTCACTTTACCTTGCTTGGCCTGGGGCGGAAGACTGGTTAGCCAATGATGGGTAAGATTCCTCAATGGAGGGATGACCTAAGACAGGCATGGTCACAAAGGGGCCCTCGGGGAAGGACTTGGGGGGCTACAGAAAAAAGGGGTGACGGACCCTTGCCCCTCAGCTTTGACATAGCCTGAGTCCTCATTCTGTCTGCGAGAAGTCTCCTCTCCTTATCTCTTGGCTGCTTTAGTTCCTTTGCTTGACTTCATCCTGAAACAATGCCAGAGGGTGGTACAGCCCTGGGCAGGAATGGGTGGTTCCCTGGGGCGATCAAGCCTATGAAAGAATGCATAAAATCCTATGAAGCCTGCTTTGCTATGAAGGCCCTCAATTTTCTGATAAGGGTTCAAGCATAAAATGAGTTTGTTTCCCAAAGTTTTATAGCCCTTTAGCTATCTGATCCTGACTCACTATAAGCCCTCATAGTTCTTTGAATGTTATCTGTTATTTGATCCTTACTGCCAGACAATGATGAGCTTTTCCTGTATTCCTGTGCAAACTGAACCCCAAAAAAGCCCATTGAGGAACAGGCTCCTGGCCCTTTTCCTTTTAGAGATCTGCCACCTTTCCTCCCCAAGCAGATCGTGTCTTGGTAGACTTATTCTCACCTGTGGTGGCTGGGGTGGGGTGCTCTGCAGGCAAAGCCTCTGCCCCCACAGGCCACCTCCTCAGCACAAATGTTTCTTAGAGATCCATAAACTTCTTCCTCTAAGGGAAGCAGTGACTGTCTGTCACATGACAGTCTCAGTGTGTACTCTGAGCGCTGGCTCAAGGACAGCATTCTAGCTGTTTCCCTCTCTTCAACATTTTTCTCGCTCTCTCCCCCTTGGATAATCTTATCAGTGAACATGTTGGTTTTAATATTACTGGGCTTAAAACACAAACATTCCTCTCCCTTGATCCCAAATCCTCAACTTCTTGGTCTCCATTCCCCCTTTCACAGCAAACATGTTGGAAGAGTGGTCACTACTTAGTGTCTTTACTTCTTTGCCTCTCACTCACTCCTTCCTCCAGGTCAGGCTCCCATGCCCACCTCCACTGAAACTGCTCTTGTTGAATCATCAGTGACCTCCATGTTGATAACTCTGGCAAGCGATGGACACTTTCTGTCCACGTCTCATTTGGCCTCTCGGTGGCATTTCACGCTGTTGACTACTCCCCTCTTTCTCAGAACTATCCTTCTCCTGACTCCCTGCAGTGGTGTGCTGGCAAACTGGCTCTTAGGGCGGAAAAGCCCTGATTGGTATCTTTTCCTTTTCCCATAGTGTAAATACTCCAATCCTGGCTAAATCAAGCTCCCAGTGGTTTCATGATGGCTCACAGACACTGGTTCCATTGAAGGAATCCCAACACCACTTATTCCTGGTTTCCTCCTCTTACCACTTACCTCACAGGTGGCAAACACAAGGCTACAGGCTGAATCCTGTCCTCCACTTTGTTTTATCCAGCCCTGCATCTTGTTTCTACCCAGTGGCAGCGCCAAGCTCTTGCTTAACTGTTAAGGAGTAGTTACATTTATACAGTCCTAAAATTACATTTGGCCTTTTGAAGGCAACCAAGAGGCTGATGTGGCCCCCAGTGAAAATGAGTTTGACACCCCTGCCTTACCTGCTCTTTCTGCCAGTCCTTCCTTCACCACTGAAATTCCAAACATCTTTCTTCTTTAGGCCTCGGATCTGTACCTTCTTCTTTCTTCCTTTCTTTCTCATAGAAGATTGCAATTCTCTACATGGTTTTCTTTCTTTAAAACAAAATTTAAAGCTGTATTTGTTTTTATAAAAGGCAATAACTTAAAAAACTAAAATGGTATAAAAATACTCTAAGAAGTCTCATGGCTGCTCCTGTCCCCACATTCCCTACCCAGTTACCCTTCAGGTAAGTACTTTCATTAGTTCCATGCATTCTTTCAGTGTTTCCTTTCATAAGTGCAAATGTGTGTGTCTGTGTGTGTGTGCTTAGTTTTCCTCTTTTTTTACACAAAAGGCAGCATCATGAACACTACACTGTAGCTTGTTTTTTACTTTACTCTGTAGACTGGAGCTTTTCTATATCAGTAGAGATATCCACATGATTAAAAAAATACCATCTAAATACTGACCACTACTCAATATATACATCCAATTCAGACCCCTTCTCTGAGTTACAGACTTTTCCAACTGCTTATGTGACCCTTGATATCTGAGATTTCTCTCAAACTTACCATGTTCCAAATAAAACACTTGTTTTCATCTCCTGTGGTGGATGTGGTTTTGTTGGGTGACCCCATTACAAGGTCAGAGCACCCTTTTCCCAGCTGCTATGAGTGTTGCCTGCTAATGGCTCAGAGCTGCCCCCTTCTCTGGAGATGTGCCTTTAGCTGAAGCCACCCACCTCATCCTGGAAGTTACCCTCCCAACCAACTGCTGACCGATATTGGGTATTTCAGCACATACCAAGCTGAAAATATCCGATGTGCCCATCTTCCAATGAAGATATACAAGGGATGCTTGAGCACATGGGATATTTCTAGAGAGTTGTTCAGAAAATCTGTGTCTCACACTGAACATAGGGACAGAGAGAATATTTATCTGCTGTCTTCTTCCCATCTCCTGTGGCCCATTGGTTAAAGGCACCTCACAGAGATGTAACTCTGCTGCTATTCCTGGTTGTATCGCTCGGTCCCTTTGGCACTTCAGTTGAGCTTGGAAATGTTGAGAGGAGGTAGAGACATGAGGTGTGGGCCTCTGGCAGAAGTCTGCACACAGCCAGGCAGAGACGCTGACGACTGGTGACTTCTAGGAACAAGACACGGCAGAGGATGCCAGCAGGGACAGATGACAACCAAGGACCAGATGAGCCTCCTCCACGACCAGGAGGAAACCTGGCCCGGCCCAGAAAAGGTAGTGCAGAGATTCAGGCCCAGGATCTGGGACTGACCCCCTTTACGGGCTCAGTCACGATAAGCAGCGACTCTCAATTTCTTCATGTGTAAAGTGGGGGTTATCAATGGTACCTACTTCATCAAGTTGATGTGAGGGTAAAATAAGGTAACAGATGTAAGGAACTTGAAACTGTGCTTGGTATATAAAAGAACTTAATAAATATTGGCTATTACAGTAACAAACTGTCTAGTTTTTAATGTAATTTTTCTTGATGGTAATGAGGGAATTGGAGGCAGACTTCTCAGGTTGTGACAAGGAGATATGGTAGAATAATATTTTTTAAGTACTAATGTATTTTAAATACACTTCCTGTATTAGCAAATTTAATTAAAATTATTGAATATATGTTGGAAGATTTTTTTCTTTGCCCCTACTCTGTACCCACACATTGAGCTGGCATTTTTTGCTGTTGACTTGGGCAAATGAAGACCTTGTGGGCTGGGAAAGAGGGAGAAGGGGGAAATGCTCCTGCACGTCTTAAGGGGCAGCCCTGGGCTTGCACCTTTCTGGGTTGATGGGAATGGGGGCTCAAGGGCTGAGAGGGTCTGTTTTGTCCTCCCAAGGAGGTCCCAGGAAAGTGGCCAAGGTCTGAGATTTTCTTACCCTTCATTCTGGTGAGTTGGGGAGTAAGAAATCTCAGCCTTGCAGGTCAGGCCTGAGTCCTCAGTAGCCAGCAGTGTATTCACGCCTGTTGGAGACAGTTGCATGACTACCTCAAGGAGGCCTGGCAGATTAGGAGATGCTTTGTGTTGGGAAGAGGGGGCCCCAAGAGCAGATGTCAGCGCTCTGTCCTTATATCAGAGGCCAGATGGGAACTCAGTTGCCTCCATGGATGCCAGCAGGCAGAGATGCTGACAATTGGTGACTTCTAGGAACAAGACATGGCAGAGGACGCCAGCAGGGATGGATGACAACCAAGGACCAGATGAGCCCCCTCCATGTGCAGATGTTCTATCAGTCCCCGCCAACTCTCTGGGGCCAAGACGGGAGAAAGAAAAACCCTAAATGGACTAAGTTCATCTGGAATTGACTTGCTTCCAGTTCTGCCACCAAGTAGACTGGGGACTCAAGATAGAAATCAGAGTCAGTTATGGAAAATATAGATTTTTACATGTTGTATACCTAAGCTTTGTGGCCAGATACATTTTAACCACTACAAAGGTAGGGCTAAGTTGAGATACCAGAAAAGGCCTTTGGATAAAAAGCAGGAATAGAAACATTTCCTACTCTGGAAGAAAAAAAAAAGTCTCAGATTAAAAAAAAAAAGGATTCTAGACTGTAGAAAATTTGCTGACAGAAGGAGAGCAGTGAGATTATTTCTCTTTGCTAGGTAGGTGGGAGTGTTGGTGACACTTGAAGCAGTTGACAGAAAAATGTAGCAGAATGCCAGTATGTCATTCAACAGACTTTATCCTGGTGCTCTAGAAATCTTGGGTCTATGGTCTGCATTCAAGATTCATTGTATTCCAATTAGCCTACAGGAAAAAAACCAGATATATATAAGTATCTAATTCTTGTATTTCCCACCTCTGCTCAGAGATTGATAACTACATTCAAAAATATATAAAACTTAGGAGGAGGAAGGGGATAAAAATGGATGTTTTTCCAAAACAGATATATTCATTAAGAGCAAAGTTCTCAACCTTGGCTAAGAAAGAGAATCAACCAAGAAGCTTTTCAAAGTGCTGAGCCTGGGATCTGCCATCTCCGATGCTCTAGTTTAATCTGTCTGACTTCAGGATGCTCAGGAACCAGGGACACAGGAAACTTGACTTTGCACGGCTGAGCACTAGCAGCTTGGGTCCTTCTATGGAAAACACTGCTTAGTTGTCCTCTTATATCAAAAAGACCTCTTTCAATTGCTAGTGGGGCACATGGTCACTTAAAATAAAGGCTTTTTTCCAGTGCCTTTTGTATCAAGGGATGGCTATCTGATTAAGTCATCCTGACTTCTCTCATCTTTTCACTGAGAATTTAGGACCAACTTGGCTACCAGTAGCAGAAAATCCACCTCACGGTGGTTTAACAATAGGGGCTCCTTCTCCTTCCATAACAACAGGCCTGGGGGTTGGCAGTCCAGGGCTGAAGAAGTGGCTTGGAGATGTCATTGAGACCCAGGCTCTTCCTTCATTTCCACCCCGCCATTCTTAGCACAGTGGCTCCTCATATTACGGGAGGGAATACAATGGTTGTCACAGCTGTAAGCATCACTTTCTTGTGTAAGGCAGGATAAGATGGGAGGAATGGCTCTGCCTTTGTTGGTCCTTTTTATTATTAAGAGAAGCAACTGCTTTCATAGAATTCCCCCAAGCATACTTCCATATACAGAGTCCAGCAGAAGTAACACTTGCTTGAGTGTGCTTGGTAGAGTAATAAAACAGGTGTAATAATTTATGGTTTTAATTTGAACATTTCACCTAAAATGTCACACGGTGTGCTTGAGTGTGATATTGTTGTGTTACAGAATTACATGCTTGTAGTTTTGTAATAAAAAGGGGTGTTATTTGTGCCAGGCCCTGTATAGCTCATGGGCTACAACCGTGGTCTGTGTCCCCTCAACTCCGGGACCAGAGAGGCTGCTAACGAGTAGTTCGTTTTCCTGGTCTCAACTCTGAGGGCCAGAAGGCGGATGAAATAGATGTTGGATCAACAGTGTCCATCACATTCACCTACTGTAGCTGACCGATCATTAGCTCTGCTCCCTCCACCGCACAGAATCGTTCTTGAATCTCCACAGCCACCTCCCCAGTCAAAACCACATGATCTATCGCCTCCATTTTTACAAAAACCTTTAAAATGGTCTCTATTTGCACATTTGAAATGTGCTTTTGCTGTAGTTTTTGAGAATATTCAGTTCTGCTATAAAAGGCAAAACAATCAGGATGGATGTGAGGCTTACAAAGTAGGGAGCACTGATAGTAAGTAAATAAAGAGACAGGCAAAGCACACAACATGTAGGAAGTATGGGAAGTGATCAAACAAGAAACATGTGAGTCTTGGGTAGAATTCATAAGATGTGTTAACAACAAATAGGAAGTTATTAACTTGTGAGACATGCAGAGGATGCAGAGAATAAATGGAAAATAGGATTTGGCCAACAAGAGAGTTGTTTACAGGTAGAGAGGGAGGACTGCTTTCACTGGGCTGACAGTGATGTGTCACCCCAATTAGTCCCGACATGGTGACACCCAATATGTTTATGAGTCTCTTCTGGCCCCACGGGTGCTCTGCTCAAGAATTGCAGATACAACTTGCAGCTGTTTAGCAGGCTATTTGGAAAACTACAGCTGTGGCCAGGCCTACTTGCCCTGTGTCTCTTCAATACAGAAGTATGTCTATGGTCTCAGGCACTTCCCCTCTGTTGTCCTTTGTTCACACGTCAACTTGGGCTGTCCTAACCACACCATCAGTGCAGAAGGCTGATGTGAGGGGGAGGGGAGGAGGACACATGGACACAGTTCAGCCAGCATGGCCTTTCACCTGCTTGCACCCTGTCCTTGCCCCTTGCTTCTCACCATATGATTGGAGTTGATTTAATCTGAGCATTTTGATTTGTGCCCAGAGCTCTTCTGTCCTGTGGGAGAGCCCTGCTTCTGGAATAGCTCTCCTGGTTTTGAAGCTACATTGCATGAAGGTCATTTTCAACATGACACTATGCCTCTGTGTTTGCTCACTTCAGTACACCCTCTAAATACGACCACAGAGTGATCTTTCAAAATTGTAAATCTAGCCAGGGTTAACCTCTGCTGACAACCTTTCAGCATCTCACCATTGCCAACAGGGTGCCGTCACTCTCTCTAGCCTAGTGTTGCAGGTCGGGCTGCCTGAGAAGCAAAGTCTGAGTTGCGGGTTAGCATGCATGTATTAGGGAGTGCTCTTGGGAGCCTCGCTATGTGCCCGACCCTCCAACATCAGCAAGCTATTGGGTGTGGGTGACCCCTGGGGAAGGGGGTGTGACCTTGAGTGAGCAGTAGCTATAGAATGAGTCCTTCAGTCCTGGAAAGGGGGTCTGGGCAGCATGACACAGTCCCACCAGACTCCACTCTACTGGCCAGGCCTCTCTCTCCATCTTATCCCTTGCTTTCCTTCCATTAAACACACAGCCACTAAAAACTAGTTGTATCATCCAAACACCAGGCTCTTCCTTCCTCCCTGGCTTGTTACTCTGATCCTGCTTAGAGGTCCTCTTGGCCACCACCTCCACCCTTCCTGCCAGTCCCAGCCCATAGCATCTCAGATCATATCTCAGACCCAGACGGCCCATTCCACCTACAGGTTAGGCTGGCCCGGCTCCAATACCCTGCAGCTGTGAACTGGCTGGGTTGTGGGAAGAATGGGACTGAAAGGCTTGAATGAGGCACAGGTGATGAGTGCCTGGACAGGAGGGATCGAAGGCAAATCATGCTCCACATTCTAAAATATCTTCTCTCGCTGAGCGCCCCCCTTCCCTCCTACCTACCTCTTCATCCTGAATGAGAAACGTGGGTTCATTTCTGTAACAGGAGACAATACACTGAGCTCTAAATTGTGTTTTAAAGTTTTAATTGTAGACTAAGTGGAAAAACACCTAGGGAGCATTTTGGAGATGCCCTGCAGCTGGATTTGTTTTAGGCTAGAGCAGTTTTGCTGCCTGGCTGCTTCCTGCTGAAAGCACAGAGGATGCGCTGAAATGCTGCCACTGTAAACAAAACTAGATCAGGCAGAGGCCTCTCTCCTGCACTGACAGACCTACCTTGTAAGTTGCCGGCAGCAATGCTATTTGACAGGTACAGTGCTAGGAAGCAAGTGGCTTCCAAGTAAGTACTGAAAGGGAGGAATTCTCCAACTCAGACTTCAGAAATGTCAGCACTGGGAGGGACTTCAGAAATCACATAGTCCAGCTTCCCTAACTTACAATTGAGGAAAACAGAGGCTCAAGAAGGTGAAGGTATTTTATCCTGTCACACAGCTGTGAGTGGCAGCCTGAAGCAAAACCAGGATTCTTGGCTCCTAGTCTAATCATCATCCTGCTACATTGTATTCAAGTTCATACTTTACCCTGGGGTAAAGTATTTTTGCCGTTAGGCATTTCAGATGATCGTGTGTAATTCCTATGATCTCTATAACGATAATACCTAACTGCATAGGGAATGGCTTCTGGTTCTGCCCTGGGAGGGCCAGTTCACAAATTTCCTAGATGGACTTTTGTGTTTATTTCTCTCCTCAAAGCTAATTACTGGTTTAATTAAGTCATTTCAACTTGATCAATCGCATAAAATACTTGATGAATCTTAACTTTGTGCTGTGAAGACCCAACATATGTATGCAGTGTTTTCTTTGGAACTTATGAAAACTAAACAATAATTAACTTTGAGATGTTTAAAATTTAAACAGGAGCAAATTCATAAATTTTAGAATTATTCCCTATTTGCACACTGCATCATATATGCACGAAAAACCATCAGGGAGCTGAATTATTTATGGAAATCATAATTTACTCAGCATTTCTTTATGATTTTCTTTGTAAAGCCTCCAACATGCCATTGAGTTAAAGTCATTTGTTTGGCATTTAATACTTTCTTTGTCTCTCTATGACACCTCTTCCTCCCTGCAGCTCAAAGTACTTAAGACAAATCAACTCAGTAATCCTCACTACGGTACAGCCAGAGAGAGGAGATGGCAAATATAATCCTCTTGATACCGAAGGCCAGGAGTCTGCTTGGAAAACCCGATGTTCAATTGACTGGCATGCTAAATGCATTATCAGAGTATTTGTGCAGTGGCTGGAAATTGCTGGCCAATCTATAGTGGCTGGTTATTTGCTTCTGGGCATTTTTTCAACTGAGAAAAGAGAAAATATGAACACTACAGTATATTGCTGAGTTTCAAAAACTGCCAACTACAAATTGCAAACTACTTGAATTAACATAGGACTAATTTTGGGGGAATGTCTTTGGCTAAAATTAAAAGAATAGCAGAATGATTGAATATAGGGAATAAGCAAACCAATAGTAACAATAATGATTATAATTTGCTCAGTTCACCAACTTTGCATCAGATTCAGAGCTGAGTATCTTACATATGTTTCTCTAATCCCCACAACACCCCTGCAGGATGGGCACCACTGTCTCCATTTTATAGGGGAGAAAGGTGTGGCTACTTTCACTTATTTAAGCAATTACTATAGAATTCCAGGTGCATCATCCATGTGGTGGTGTGAGTTAAGGGAACTGTAGGCTAGGTTCACACTGTTCAGAAACTTTTCTTCCTCTCTTTTCCAGTTCTCTGCCCAGCACCTCTGCCCTCCCTTTATTCATTCAACAATTGCTTATTGAGCACGTACCAAGTGAGAGCATGGTTGTGAACAGACCAGTAGGAGGTCCTGACCTCATGGAGCTGGCCTTCTAGGCTGAAGTCTGGTTTTCTGTGAGAACGTGGTAAGAAACAAACAACAGAGTTAGGTGTAAGGTGATACACCCGGGCAAAGAGAAAGGAGGCACAAGTAAAAGTTGGAGACTGTCTAACCAAACACTGACTTCAGAGTTGGAAACTGTTATGCTTTTCACTTCTTCTCTTTAGTGATTTTACTCTGGTTATTTGTATAAGTCCAGCACGAAGGAGGGATAGTACCGTTTGTAACCAAATGACATGGCTGTTAGCCAAGCCAGCACAGCATGGAAGCTTAGAGGATACTCAAGGTTAAGATGAAATATTCCAACCCACAGAATGGGTCATATCCAGAATGATGAAGCTTAGGTAGTAACCTAACAAGCCTATTCAACATGTGCCATGTTTTACTCACCTAGTCCACAAGTCACTTTCATTGTCAGCTGACAGCGTCTCACTCATCCTCTCCCTCATGCCCCCGCGGGTCGAATAGTTCCTCCAGATACTCATGTCTGTTCATCACGACTCTCCACAGCCCTCTGCCATTTTTCTCTTGGAGATATTCTTGTCGATGTTCAACCCACATTTCACAACACTCTAGCATCTGCTCTGTTGCCCCATGACACCTGTAAATAACTGTAGCCTTTGGTATTTGGTAACATCCAGAGTGGACTACACCCTTCTTTATCTCCACCCCAGGCCATTTATCTGGGGGCCCCAGATGGCCACCTCCAAAAATTAGTTTCTGATTACGTCCTCTCACAAACTTGGAAATATTTCCCATGGAGCTGTCTTTCCTCTTCAGAAGTAGTCCAATGTGTGAGAAATCATTGTGAGTGGGAGTCTGGATTTACCCAACATTTCCACTAGCACAGTGGCCTTGCCTTGGCATCTCTTGCAGGATCGCTCAGGACACCAGTGGAGAAACTCATACTACATCTTGTCTGGTATTACTAGAGAAGCAAGGCCACATGAAATAGAGTCCATTCCATGGAGAAAAAGATTTGCTCATCCTTATTCCTTAATTAATTCTGGCACCAATTCCTAGCCTTTTTTAGGGAGAATGTTTCCTCACTTGCAGAGCCTATTAGAATGCTCACAGGAACTGTTCCATCACTCCATGTGCAGGCAGCTCCATTTCATATCAAAAGCTTGCATAAGCTTTCAACTAAAGCTCCTTTTTCTTAGGAAAGAACACTGTCTCTGTTGTCTGGGTGGTATTGTTCTGTTCCTCACTCTTCCTTCCTTCCTCCCTCCCTTCCTCCCTCCCTTCCTCCCTCCCTTCTTTCCTTCCCTCTTTCTTTCTTTCTTTCTTTCTTTCTTTCTTTCTTTCTTTCTTTCTTTCTTTCTTTCTTTCTTTCTTTCTTTCTTTCTCTGATTTTAGAGAGAGGGAGGGAAAGAGAGAGGGAGAAGGAGGAGAGAAAGAGGGTGAGGGGGAGAAGAAGAGGGGGAAGGAGAGGGAAAGAGGGAGGGAGAGAAACATTGATATGCTGCTCCACTAATTTATGTATTCATTGGTTGATTCTTGCAGGTGCCCTGACCAGGGATCGAACCTACAACCTTGGCATATGGAGTTAATGTTCTAACCAGCTGATCTACTGGCCAGGGCTATTGCTTCTATTATACAAGTATTTGAGCCTGGAGATTATTAAAAAGATTCTGGTCTAGATAAGAGGGGCAGGAAATAAAATTAGAATGTCTCATGATGCCAGAAACAAAACTGTTGTGATAAGTAGATTGAACAGTAATTAATCAAGGAGAAGGGCGGAGGGCAATTTTGAGGTATGAAGGCAGAGAAAAACTTGAAGGAAAAACCTGAAGGAAAAAATACAAGGTCTGATTCCTGACTCAGGAATTCCTGGCAATTCTGAGGTACAGGTGGGCAGAGAAGAACTTGTTTGCAGGGAGAAACAAAACAAGGCATGACTGGATTCCTGATTTAGTGGTTCTTACAGTGTGGGTCACGGAGCACTGCACAGAAGCTTTGGCATCATCTGGGACCTTGTTGGGTATGCAAATTCAGACTTCCTCTTGAACCTACTGAATCAGAAACTGGGGGCGAACCCAGCAATCTGCACTTTAGCAAACCCTACACGTAATTCTGGTGCATACTAACGTTTTAGAGCCACTGGGTTAAACCCTCCTCTTCCATAGGAAGAATTTTTAATTCAGGACACCTGGCA
Organism: Tonatia bakeri; assembly: GCA_004024845.1. Lineage (NCBI taxonomy): Eukaryota > Metazoa > Chordata > Mammalia > Chiroptera > Phyllostomidae > Tonatia > Tonatia bakeri. The sequence goes on from PVIA01004321.1 coordinate 76,542, forward strand.
GAGGAGGACACTGAGGCGGAGACATCAAGGGTCAATTTTGTTCCAATGTGGGGAAACCCATCCCACCCAGGTCTCTGGGTCAATGCTGAGAAAAGCCCAGAAGTAGGTGCCTAAGTGCCCCTGCTGGTTCCTTTAGATTTCAAAGGACAGCTTCAGAACTAGCTGCCAAAGACTCTGTAGCTAGGCTAATTAGTCTCTAGAATTTCCAGTAAGAGTGTGAAGGGCTGGATTGGAAACTTGCAACCAATTGCCCTGGTGAAGTAGGGGAAAAAGACCAACAACACTGCTGAAATGCCACAAAAGCCCTTCCTTCCCGAGAAGGACTGAAGCAGTGTTGTTTCTGTGTAGCAGGCTGTGAAAAGCCATTCCTTTACTTTGATGGGAACTGGGCTCAAGAAAGTTTCCCTTCCAGCAAGATGCTGAGGAATAAAGCAAATGCCGGCCAAGTCTCAAGACAGGGTTCATGGGCCAGCCACCCTGCCTGCTTGCCTGCTTTTCTTCTTATTTACCCTTTCCTTTTCCCCTCTGTTTCTTCCCTCCTTCCTTCATAGTGGCCCGAGGCCTTGGCTGCGATAGGTCCTTCAGCATTGATGGGGGTGGGGACACAGAATCTAGAGCTTGAGTCCATCATTGTAACCTCTCAGGACTGAATTAAAAACTCTTTAATGTCTGTTCCAGTTCTGATCTTTATCTGAAAATTTTCTCACGGACAAAAGCTTTATCTCAGAGATAAATGCAGTTGGAGTGCTAAGACCTGTCACTCACCTTTCACAAACTCACTAGTTCAGCTACTGCCTCCTGTCAGATGTCACCCTTTCGGTAGATCAGCTTCTCAGGGCTGTCACAATTTTGAGATCAATGGCTTATGTTTCTTGCCTGGATTCCCTCACTCACCCAGATAGGCTGTGAAATCATTAAAGGCAGAAATCATGATGTATTCATCATGGTAGCCCTGTGCCTAGCACATGCTTTGTAGTAGCACAGCCTCAGTAATGCTGTGTGTGGATTGAACTACCTAATTTAAATATTTATGTTTTCATGCTGTTTTCAGCGTAAAGTTGAAAGTCTATGTCTTCTAACTTGTCCATAGGTATTTGTTTTTAATTAAAGCAATTTTCCTAAAAGTGAATAATAAATATATGACCGTAGTGGTTTCACTATTGAAGAAAAACCAGAGCTGGACTGTAGGCAAAGTGATAAAAACAGATTATACTCAGGACTATTGTTATAAGTGAGAAGAGATCTCAGTACAGAATTGGGCTCAATTCTGAATGCATCATGGACAAGTGGGAATTTATAGCCAAGAAGCAGGATGGGAATCAGTGGGTGGAAAATTACTAAGGGAAAATATCAGGGGTGAGGGGGACTCTGGCTAAACTGACCTAATGGAATCTTTGCTGCAGACAGGCCAGAGTGATCAGACATCACCTGGAGGGCACTGGAGCATGAGGACCCTTATTGGATATCAAGAGTGATCAGTTATGGAGGATGAGGCATGCTTGCTAAACTGATCTAGCACGGCTCTTGCTAAAACTAAATTTTACAGTGAAATGCACAGATGGGTCAAGGAGAAGGTTCCAGAGCCTGACTAAGGTTTGGCCATGTAGAGAATATTTGTCATAACCTAGGGAAAGAAGACCACAATAAACTATGAAAAATAATGAAAGGGAGTTTGGAGTATCATCTTCAAAAGAAATACATGTCTTGAGCCAACAGAAATGTACAATAAGTCATTTATGGTTCTGATTGCTTCTACAGATTTGGCCAGTAGTCTGGATGTTAAATTTTGTGAGGAAGAGAGCACAGACAAAAATGTTTTGGGGCCCATAAAATTTTTGTTATTATTGACAAAGTTTGTGCTTGTGCATTTCTAAAATCTGATTAAATATTTTGTGTTCTCTGTGGCTTCATTAATGGGTTATGTTGACACAGAAAAGTGACAACCAGAAAGAGAAATTAATAATATTTATTTTCCATAACTAGAAGCTAGGGTCTCAAGAGCAAGATCACTAATCTCTCGGCTGCTAACTAGTCCATAATTTGACATCCTACATGGTTAAGGCACCTTTAAAAACTGTCAGTTGAGGATATAAACCAAGCTAGGCTCTGCATTAAGGTTTACCTATAGGAAAGAGTTATTTACATGCTTCTAAAGCACTGTCAGGCCAAGGAAAGCTCGTGTAAAGCCTTACAATGAATTGCTGCCTGTCAGTCTTTGAAAATGTTAAGTACCATACAAGTGCCCAGCAGGGATCCTGCTAACATTGTTTTATTGTCTTACCAAATAACTATAGCAATATCATGCCACCCCCCACTGAGTTTAACATATCATTTGCATTTACAGTGTAAAGTTGTTATTAAAGGCAGGATATTTTTGCAAGTGCAAATGTGTATCTTTTCTCTTTCCTCTCTTGTTGTGGCACAGTATTTAAGAACCTGCTGCTCAACCACCTGTTCATGTTTATTACTGTGAGAACCATGTTCCCATCATCAGCAATTTTATTTCTTTTGCTGTAATACAGCTCTAGACTTATCTAGGGTGATGAGTTTCAGAAAGAGCATATATTGAGCTGGGCGCCAAGATATCAGGAAACATATAGCAGTTTTGTCTGATTTAGAAAGAATCAGCCCCACAAGGTCATGCACATTCTTCCTCTTGTAGCAACATCTCTAGGAAAAGGCTACTTTGGTTCTGTCTATAGGGATGGGATTTTTGATTTGTCCATTTTAATATGCATGTGGTCAAGCCCTAGAACTGTCCTTCTCTGGATCATATAATCACAAATATTCACAGCATCAGGAAAACTCTTGGGCTCACAGGTTAGCTTGACAGCATCCTGGTAAAGAAATGGAGTATTTGATGCAAAGATCTCTTCCACTCAATGGAGTCAATTTCAATAGTGTTTCCTCTATGCAAAGGATGTGGAGACCTCTGGTCAAGATGGAGGTGTAGGTAAAGATGACTCATCTCCTTGCACAACCACAGCAAAAATTACTATTAAACTATAAGACAACTATCACCCAGAACTGTCAGAAAATCAAGCTGTTTAGAAGTCTGACAACCAAGGAGTTAAAAAAGTCACACTCATTCAGATGCTAGGAGGGGTGGAGATGCACAGACATGGACCGGGTCAGTCCCACACCCATGTGTGGTGGATAAAAATCAGGAGGGGTATCTCAGGATCGAGGGGTCCCAGCCCCACACCAAACCACCAAGCCCAGGTCTCCAGTGCCAGGAAGACAAGTCCCAAAACTTCTGGCCATAAAAACCAGTGGGGGTTGGGGTGGCAGAAGAAACTGAGGGAATCTCAGGTGTCTCCTCTCAAACGGTCCCCAGCGACTTGGGGTTTACTCAGAGTTGCTCCCTTTGAGCTCTAGCACCAGGGCAGCAGCTGGAAGGGCGTCAGGGACACACGGGGAGAAGCTGAAGTGTCTGGCATCAGAGTGAGTGCTGGGGACAGCTCCTCCCAGACAAAACTGCAGAGGCCAGGCTGCAGCCATCGCTCCTTTTCCGAGCCCTCCCCCACACAGAACCATGGAGCAGTGGCACCATATCTGACTATCAACCTGTTCCACAATGGCAATTACTTAAGCAATTACCCTGGCAATTACCTAAGGCTCTGCCCCATCCAGCTTGTGGATGTGCTTTTCTACATTAGGCCATGCTACTAAGACAAAAAGCACTATCTAATACATAGAAATGAATGTGGGGAGGCTGCCAAAATGAGGAGTCAGAGAAATATGGCTCAAGAGAAAGAACAGGACAAAACTGCAGAAAAAGAACTAAACAAAATAGAGATAAGCAATTTATCAGATGCAGAGCTCAAAACACTGGTCATTAGGATGTTCAAGGAACTCATTGGGTATTTCAACAGCATGAAAAATCCCAATAGAAATGAAATTTACCCTAAGTGAAATAAAGAAAAATTAACGGCATCAATAGTGGAGTGGATTAAGCTGAGAATCAAATCAATGATCTGGAACATCAGGAAGTAAAAAACATTCAATCTGAACAAGAAGGAGAAAAAAGAATCCAAAAAAAACAAAGATAGGGTAAGGAGCCTCTGGGACAACTTCAAACATAACATTTGAAACATACGGATGCCATGCCAGAAGGAGAAGAGGAAGACTAAGTAATTGAAAACTTGTTTAAAAAAATAATGAAAGGAAACTTCCCTAATTTGGTGAAGGAAACAAACATACAAGTCCACAGGGAGTTGCAAATAAGATGGATGCAAAGAGGACCATACTAAGATACATCATAATTAAAATGCCAAGGGTTAAAGATAAAGAGAGAATCTTAAAAGCAGCAAGAGAAAAGGAGACAGTTACCTACAAAGGAGTCCCCATAGGACTGTAAGCTGATTTCTCAAAAGAAACTTTGCAGGTAAAATGGGACTGGCAAGAAGTATTCAAAGTGATGAAAAGCAAGGACCTACAACCTAGACTACTCTCTCCAGCAAAGCTATCATTTAGAATGGAAGGGCAGATAAAGTGCTTCCCACACAAGGTAAAGCTAAAGGAGTTCAACATCACCAAGCCCTTATTACATGAAATGTTAAAGGGACTTATTTAAGAAAGAGAAGATCAAAATTATGAACATTAAAATGGCAATAAATTCACAACTAACAATTGCATCTATAAACCAAACCAATAAACAAAACAGAAACAGAATCATAGATATGGAGGTCATTGGAGGGTTATCAGTTGGTATGGAGAAGGGGGTGAATGGGGGAAAGGTGCAGGAATTAAGAAGCAGAAATTGGTAGTTACAGAATAGGCAGAGGGATGTTAAGAACAGCACAGGAAATGGAGAAGCCAAAGAACTTGCCATATATGCATGAACCATGGACACGAACCGAGGGGAGGAGGGAGTGCCGGAGGGAATAGAGGATGATGGGTGGAAGGGGACAAAGGCGGAAGAATTGGGACAACTGTAATAGCATAATCAATAAAATTATTTTTAAAAAGACAGAATGAAAAAAGGATTCTGGAAAATATTAAATTATTTGCTTAATTGCCCATATGATTCATTTGGCTTGGAGACATTGTGTAATGGACTTGGTTTTATTATGAGAACATTGGTTAAAAGCTAGAATTCAGGATATGAGCTAAACAAAGATAGACCAGAATGTCTCCTGCTTTTGCAATGTAATCTATGCACAGTCCTGCCATTTGCAGGGGGAAAGAACTAGAAAAGAGAGGAGACAAAAGAAAGGGAAAATGAAGAGGATGAAAAATGGACAAAGGAAGGAATAAAGAAGAATCTCCATGTTGACCTGGTAGAGCTACATTTAGCACACAGAGCTCTAACAAATGCTGCAGGCCACTGATGAAATGCAACATGAACCTGGAATCCTTTTAAGTGGGTAATAGGTGCAGCCTAAGTAAATCTGACCTACTTTTACACCTTGGCCTTCCTGGGCTGTCATAGAGGGTTCTAGCTCCTTTGAAGGCACCTAGGCCACTTGGAAGGCACTCGGAGAAACATGAGATTTTCAGCCACAGAGATTAAGAGACTGGAACACAGGAGGGGAGATAAAAGCCCTTCCCAGACAAGGAGGCAGAGAACATTCTCTGGGAGGAGGACATAAAGGATAGGGGTTCTCCTTCAGAACAGAGAACCAGTCATTCGGAAGAATGGGGGCTGAACTTGGTAAGAGCCATGGGATTCAGAAATTTTAAGAGTTTAAGTCAATCAAGTTTTTAATGACTAGACAACTCCCATGCTATTTAAACCACCCTAGGGTGTCGAGGAGAGAAGTAAAGACTCCAGATTATTTTATGACCTAAAATAACTTTGGTGACAAAAACTTGTCAAAGATATCACAACAAAAGAGAACAATAGACCATATATTAAACAATCATTAGACAAGATGCTGGTAACCAGTATCCAGCAGAACTTTAAAAGAGCAGATGTCCTTCTGGGAAGACAAGGTAGTTCTACACTAGGAAATCTAGTAATAGAGTTCCCCATATTTCTTAAAGGAGTAAAGTACATCATTTAGTCATGTCCATTGGTGCTATAAAAGAATTAGATAAAAGGTACCATATATCCATTATTTCTAAAGAGTTTTGAATGAAATAGGAATAGATACCTTCTAAATATATTTAATGTATATATAAAGCCAGCATTTTGCTTAATTGTGAGGCAAAAGGATTCCTGTTAAATTCAGGAGTAAGATGAAGATGTTCACTAACAACTCTTAGTTAAGACTGTCCTATATAACTATTAATTGATACAGAGACAAGAAAAGGAAATAAGTGAATAAAAGGAATAAATGACAGTTGCAGATTTGATTATTTATTTATTTATTTAATTTTTAAGACTTTATTTTTAGACAGCGGGGAAGGGAGGGAGAAAGAGAGGGAGGGAAACATCATGTGTGGTTGCCTCTCATGTGCCCCCTACTGGGGACCTGGCCAGCAACCCAGGCATGTGCCCTGACTGGGAATTGAACCAGCAATCCTCTAGTTCGCAGGCTGGCACTCAGTCCACTGAGCCACACCAGCCAGGGCATGATTCTATATTTAGAAATTTCATGACAATGAGTTGCTGTGTCTTTAGAGAAAAATAAGATAATTCAGTAAAGTGGGTATTAATAAATGTAATAAGAAAATGAATAGCTTTCTACATATAAACAGCTACCAGTTAAAAATATAATTTTAAAAACCCCACCTTACAATAACAGTAAAGACAAACAACACAGGAAATGATCTAATAGGGAACGGAGAGGAATAGGTAAATGTATACGTCTCATACTCTCTGACAGCTGTTTCATGGTGTTTAAATTTTTGCCTATGGGAAGACCTGATTGCCAGCTGAGTTTATGCACCAGTTAAAGTGGAAATGACACTCCTGGTCCTAAGCTGACTTGTCACCATAACATTTTCGAAGGGAGGGAGCACTGCAACGGGAGTCCAGACCCCAGAGGACTGACTTGCTCACTGACTGACTGTGACCTGCCTGAATAACAGCTTTTCTGGACCTCAGTTTCCTGAGGGTTTAAGAAAAGAGTGGGTGCATGTATTGCATCAAATGTAAACTGGGAGTTCACAGATGTGTCTCATTGACCTGCTTGAAAGTAGTTTTAATGAGTAGTCAAAATTGGGTTACTTCACATAAAAATCTGCATTCTCAGCACCATTTAACACAACAGGGCTGGCCTCTCCCATTGCTACAATTAGCTGCAGCTGCAGAAGCTGTTGCCGCTTCTCTCAGAGCCTGACTCCTGTTTTGCAGACCCTCTTCCCCTAGTCCCTCGCCACCCTGGTGTCACTGGCCTGATTATTTACCTGATCAGCTGACCCTGACGGCATTCAGTTAGAGCCCTTGGTCGTTCCAGTAAGCCTCTTTCACTTGAACAATTTAATGATTCTAAATTTCGGTCCATCTAAACATATTCCTTTCCACATTACTTAAAAGCCCGGGCATTTTGAGCTAATGTGGGTGTAGCAAGCTCTGGCCCTACGCTTTTCTTTCTTTCTGCATTTGCTTGTAGCAGACTATCCTTGGTTACCATGGTGATTACCATCCCTTAATAATACGCTGCTACTGCATGGGGAATGTAATTTTCTTTAAGCTCAGTGGAAAGCAGTGAAGGAACAGCAGTTGGTCTAAAAGCTTTCTCTCCCCGCTCTGTCCCTAGGTGCTCCTCAGTGGCCGCAAAGGACAAGAGCAAGCTGCTGATCAATGTCTCCACATACGCCAACATGAGAGCTGCTGTCAGGATTTAAATACCTTCCCCAGGTCCCAGTGCACACGTGGGAACCCCGAGAAAGGCTTTTTCAACCTCCAAAAGTGTTCTGCATCAAGTCTCATGGGACTTAATTAAAATAATCAGTTTTCACAGCCCAGGCTTTCGACTCTAACCTCCCACACAAAATGAGCATCCCCTGTGCCGAGAGGCCCTGTTCACACACACTCGGAGCGAGTAACATCTCAAACTGCATGCTCTCCTCCTGGCAGGGATCCCATGGTCAGCATCTGGCCCTTTCTGACAAAAGTGAGGGCAGAGGAAGGTAATCCACAGCCCGTGGCCCTGCTTGGACTTCCACATCTCACCTCCGAGTCGTCAGAGGTTCTGATTGTGCCCAGGGGGATGGGAGAAGAATGGTGCTCTCTCCTGCACAAGACCCTCAGCTCCCAGGGGCTCACCCTCTGGCAGTCACTGGGAGAACAGGCTGAGTCTGCCCAGTGCTGGCCTGTTCACCAGCACTTTGAAGCCTCTAACTCCTAAGGTCCATTAAAAAAAAACAAAACTGAGATATAACTGACATATAACATGGTGAAAGTTTACGGTGCGTAAGGTATTCTAAGGTCCATATTAAAATCATGGCCAAATAGGAAACCGGGGAAATGAAAGAGGTAAAATTTTAAAACATGCACTATTATTGTTATTCATTTTATTGTTGGGAGCACACTTACATGAGACCTCCCTACCTCTTAACAGAGTTTCACTTGTACAGTGCAGCATTGCTGTCTGTAGGTGTGGTGTTGTGAGCAGGTCTCTAGGACTTACTTGTTTTGCATGGCTGAAACTTTATACTCATTAATTAGCAGTTTCCCATTTCCCCTTCCTCTGAGGTTGAATTTTAAGAAATGCATTACTAGATGAGAGCAGCGATTTTCAACTGCTGTGCCGTGGTACACCTGTGTGCTGCAGCAATTTACAACATTCGGTACTTGACTACGAAGTCAGGGGCACAACCTCTTTCCCTTAGATCATCAGATAAAAAGATGACAACAGTCAACACAACAATAGCTGTGGGTGTGAATGAATCAAAATTATACCTATTTTATTTGTCAGATTGGCAAAAAATATAATGTATTATTTTTTGGTGAGTCGCCGAATTTTAGTAATTAGTCGATGTGTGTCACGAGATGAAAACCGGTTGAAAAATCACCGGACTAGAGTCACCAGTACGAGACTTAATCTCTCTTTTCCTCTTTCCTGCCCCTTCAAATATCCACGCAGTTAGAATTTCAGTTATAATATGTAGCTGAATAGTTACATGGTAGAGCAAGCAGAATTAAGGTGATCGGAATGCAGAGTGTCTATGTTAAAATTATTTCAACTTTTCCATTAAAAAGTTGTCATAATTAATATCAGAAAGTAATAAACGACCGAAGCAGAGTTCACAAGCAGGTGGCCCACAGGCCATGTAAAACCCACAGACATGATTTATTTGGTCATCAAGAAATTTTTTTTAATTGCATAAAAGTAATCTGGGTTTCTAGTTTTTCTAGAAAAATTAGGAAATCTGGTGACATCAGATCCCGCGTTCTTGTGTAAAAACAGTTGGCTGGAGCTGGGGAGTGGCCGTCTCCTTTCGCGGGGGCGTGTCCTCTCCGCTGGGACACAGACCCCACTGGATCTGACTCTTTTATGTTGTGGAAGCGGGCCAGCTTCCCAGTTAATGACACTGACCCAGAGAAACCTCCGAAGGTGGGGAAACTGATAAAAGGGCAACTTAGCTGGCAGGAAAACGCAGTCCTCCACCTTTGTCTCGGTTTCATATGGTCAGGGGGCAAAGCCTCCTCCTGCCCCGTTGTGCTTACGGCCTCCCAAGATGCTGCTGTGCGACATGCCATGAAGCTAGGTGGGCAACAGAGCCCATGAACAGGCCTGGGTGTGGCTGTATCGAAAAAGAAGTCTTGGGACTAGCGAAGCAAGGCTGCATTTATTTCGGAATGTTTGCCTTCTTAGAAAAATGCCTCAGTGCACAAAACAGACTCTCTTCTATCAACTCGGTGCCATCATCATTTATCATAGAGCTTTGCTGTTAGGTGCCAGGCAAAGAGCCATGTAGAACTCAGGTGTCCTGGAGCCTAAATTTGATCTGTGCTTATCATCATGGGAAAATTCTCCTTTGTTTTTCTTTCTGCCATAAAGGAGGCTCATGGATTAAAATACTTTTTCAGAGGAAGTGGATGCTTGTCGCAGTGTTTAGTTCTGCCAGATTTTTCATCTGTTTATGCCTTTTGCTGGCAGAGACCCATGCTCTAAAGGATGCTTTCCCTGGGGTATGCTGTGCCTCTGAGGTCTGTGCTAGGGTAGGAGGTGCTAGGGTGGGAGCCATGTCTTCTAAATCTGCTATCTTAACACTCAGCCCACTGTGAATGCTGACAGGAGCTTAATGCGTTCTCCTTGGAGATCGTAGTGACAGTGAACTCAGATCCCTTTGTTCTTACTCTTCCTCCCGTGCTTTCTACTGAGTCGGGCAAATAATTCTGCCCTCTGCTTATCTTCCACCCCATGTTGCCCTGCTCTTCCCTTCCCTTCCTATGCTTCAACCACGCTGGCTTCCTTCAATTTCTTGAACACCTATAGCTTGTCCCCACCCAGGGCTGCTGCACAAAGTGCTCCACCCTTCACCTGGACCACTCTGCCCCCAGCTCTTGGCTTGGCTGGCTCCTTCTCCTCATTTGGGCTTCGGGTCACTTACCAGCTTCTCAGAGGTCTTTCCTGACCACCTTTTGCTTCCCCTCATGCCTTGTTTCTAGTACATTATGTCCTCATTTTTTCTCATTGCAGGTATAATCTGAAATCATTTTCATTTACTAGTGTCTGCCTGTTCCACTTCAAAACAAGCTCTGCAAAAGCAAGGGCCTTGTCTCTTGTTCACCATAGAACATCCCCGTCCCTGGAATACACGTTTATCCCACAAATGTCCACACCCAGGAAGGTGTGGGAATTTAACTACTGGGAGCCTGTAGGAGTTTGGATGAACATTGCAAAAAAAAAATATTGTGTATACGCACATTTATTGTTCCCTTGATTTGGGCCTGATTTTCAGGATGGAATTTAACTGTTTGTTATATCTGGGTGCCAATATTAAAACTGTGTGAGACAAAGGCTTAGATTTGATGGTTTAATGGTTTAATTTATTTCCTTAATTACTATGATTTTATAAAATATCTTAAGTGACACAAAAGGCAAGGTTGCCACCTAGTGTTTAGATGTGTGACACCAGCAGTCCCTTTTTTAAAAAACCATTTGAGTCTATAGAAAGTCAAACTTCCACAACCTGCTATAACACAGACCAGAACTGACCATGGGGGCATCAATCCCCACAAACAAAGCATCTCTGAAGAGGCTAAAGATGGATTCCCTCCTGTCTCACAGGCTTCTGCCAAAAGTAGAGGTACTGATTTTTTTAGCTACTAAAGAAATCTGAAGCTGTCTAGCTCAGTTTCACAAGGTAGCATATTGTCCAGACCGAGTTTTTTAAATTCTGCCTCCTCTGTCAAGGTGTGCTACTTACAAAGTCAGTGAAATCAATATCATAGAAAATAGTAGCCCACCGCCTCAGCTGCTTTTCCCCCTGGTGACATAGGGAAAGATGCATTCTCAAGGTTCAGAATCACCCAGACTATTCAGACACCTAATTGGTTGTGACCGAGCAGAAAACTTACCTACACTCAAAGATCTTGGTAGCCTTAGTCTGGGCATTTTTCATTCCCAAGCCACGCTGAAGATGAGCACAGAGAAGGGAAGCTGTGGAAAATGCCCAGATGAGGGTGGTACCAGGGGAAACCATTTCATAAACAGCCTGGATTATAGGCTCCTAAGATATTGCTCTGGGAAACCGGTTATTAGAAATGATGGAAAATGGTGGTGAATAAGCCAGTGGATGGAAATAACCATAGCAACCAAACTATCCATTGTCTTATTATTTCATGTTCCTTGAGACTAAAATAGATCAAGTGTGGGTCATTGCAAACAAGTCCAGCAATGGTTTACATCTCCTGCTACAGCTTTCACTGGCTTTTTATGGGCATGTGAAGAAATGTGCTCCTAACCTTGAAAAATTATCACATGTGTTTGTTCTAACCATTTAGTCTGTGCTCTATGTACTATCTTAATACATATATAGTCTTTTGCTTTTACTTTACAAAAAGTATGCTAAAAGCAATAGAAATAAGTATGAAATTACAAAGCTAGAATTTAAATGCTTTTTGGAAAACACTGACTCAATTCAGGAATCTTTTTTTGGTCATCCTGGATGACTAGGCTTTATTTAAATCTCTTCAGTGATGAGGAGCTCACTACATCACGATGCAGGTATTCCATAATTAAACTAAGGGTTGGATGGTTCTTTCTCTATTTCCATTTACTCCTGCAATTGATGTTTATTTAGTGCCTACTGTCGGGCACTGTGCTGGGAATTTTGAATCTAGTGGTGGATGAAATGAACTCAGTTCCTTAACATACAGAAGTTACAGTCCACTTCCCTGTAACTCTCCTATGGCTATGTGCAGTTAGAAACAATACAGAACCAGACCGCTGTCTGTGTTTCTTTACAGGAGTCCTGTAAAATTTGTAGAGAATTATTAGATGTTCCTTTACCAACACAGCCTGGATTCCTCTGCTGCAAGCAAGTGAACAAATGAGCGAAATCCCTGGTCAAAATGGATCTATGCGAGCGAAATGGGGCAGTTCAGAAAGTTGAAGGGAGAGTAGAAGAATCAGGTCTGGAGAGAGCAGAATAAGAGGCAGCGTGGGGATCCAAATAGCAGGAACTAAAGAGCAGTCTTTTCAAGGTGCTGCTTTTGTTTCAGCAACAGCTACCTCAGGCTTTTGTCCCTCTGATCGAGCTCCACACCTTAAGAAGACAGCATCTGATTGGCCCAGTGTGAGTCCTGTGTCTGCCCCATGCTGGGGTGGCAGTGGAGCTTCTTGATGCCCACATAGAGTGTAGCCAATGAAGGAAAAGGTGTTCCTACAAAGAAAGATCAAGGAATTGCTGGCAGAAGGAGGAGGAACGAATGCTGGAGGCAAAACGAATAAATGACCACAACGGTCACCATCTTAATCTTCATCCTGTGGGCAGACGCACCCCGTGGACATAGAGAGGCAAAGGGAGACCTGGAGGTCCTCCCTCAGACAGTAGCACCTGATGGCAAGGCCTGACAGATTTATCTTATCTCTCCAGTAACAAACCCAGGTCTGCCCCACCCTCTTCAGCTGATCCGCAGGATGACCTCCAGGACCTCACCCCTGCGGGTCCCTTGCCAACCTGGACTCTTTCCCTGGGAGGTGCAGGAGGAGTCCGGCTGCATTCCTGCAGCTGCCAGCAGGGTGGTGATGAAGACTCAGCTCTTGCTTTTGAAACCCGCCTGCTGAGTCCAGCCCAAGCACCAACAGTGCCCCAAACCTTGTCCTTATTTCCAAACAAGTATATTTACACACCAAAATTGTGATCTGCACCCATTCCTCATTTCACCATTTCACCCAGGAGCATATCACAGCAGACTCTGTGTAAGTAAATGAGCTCAGTTGTTTCACGTGCTTGTTCTTGGGAATGAGTTTTACAAAAAGCACATCCTAGATTTACGATGGAGATTAATGTCAAGACTAATGATCCGTTTATCTATTTTAGATAGGGGCAAAGTGTGTAACTGTCTCCAGTATTCCGGCAGTCCTCCTTCCCTCCAAGTTTTGGAGATTACTACAGTATCCCAGACCACGCTGCAGGCTCCTTGAGTGCTCAGAGTAGAGCTCACTATGTCCAGTGTCAGAGATTCTCCCAAAGCCACCAGCTGTGTGTGCTCTTGCACTCACCTAATCTACCTTGCTTCTACCTAGTCTCATCTGAACACCAGTCTCTTTGCTAGACAAAACCAGAGGGCACTTGACTAGATCTGCCTTCACCCTGAAGAACTGGGTAGTGTTTCAAAGAGCAAGGGCTTTGCAACTGGAAGGACCTGGGTTTAAGCCGTCTCTCTTTTTTAAAAAAAATTTTATTTATTTATTTTTAGAGAGGGAAGGGAGGGAGAAAGAGAGAAAAACATCAATGTACGGTTGCTGAGGGCCGTGGCCTGCAACCCAGGCATGTGCCCTGACTGGGAATCGAACATGCAATGCTTTGGTTCTCAGCCTGTGCTCAATCCACCAAGCTACGCCAGCCAGGGCTTAAGCCCTCTTTCTGTTTTGTACTTGTCATGTGACCTTGATCCAGTTATTTACCTATTTCATGTCTGTGTATTGAAGAAATGAAAATCCTTTTCAAAAAGTAAATATTAAGAAAGTAGCCATCATAGGGTGCAGCTACCACCCTAGAACTAGAGGAATCAATGGAAGGGTTTGGGACTGTTACGGTGTGGAGCTTGAGGAGGGGCCCTGCAAGCCTGAAACTCAGACCTCTGAGAAGGGCCCCTGCTCAGCTGCACTGTCACCTCAGGAACTTGAAGGCCACTCCTGCGGGTGAGACCCAGACCTCTGTGCCGAGCTGGTGCTGGGGCCTCTAGGGAATGTGGTGGTGCTAGTGCTGAGAGTGTCGGAGAAATGCAAACCAGAGTCAACGGGCGCCACTAGAGCAACCTGCTGCACTGCTGGGTGAAAATCCAGTGCGAGGGTGGTGCTGACAGGAACAGTAACACAAACGGAACAGAAAGCACATGGGGAGGAGCACTCCCTTCTTCCTTCAGCCTTGACGCCGCCCTCTAGTGCCAGCTATAGGCAAAGCCTAACAGGGATCCAGCTGAAAAGAACTCAGGCTGGCAGATTCCCAGCCTCAGAATCACGGGGGCAGTATGAAAGGGTGGTTCTGAGGCTGGGAAGCAATAATAACTGGCCACCCCTTTGGCTCCTCAGCATCCATGGCACTCTTCTCCCACACAGCAACTTCCCTGTGGACTTCCACACATGCAAAATGGCTTCAGGCTCCTGGCCAACAAAATGCTACTTCTTTACACAATGAAGATGTTCTCAATCTCATTGTATCTCAGTGTCCCAACAGCCCTCGAAGCCTGAGCAGTCACTGTGGCTCCCTCTGGGAGACAGTAACATCATCCATCTTCGAGCTGTCTGCCTCTCTCTTTCCAACTCTCCTCACCAACATTGGTTGTCTTATGTAAAATGGTAAGGGGAAGAAGAAGAAATTTCTTCGTCTTGAAAGAAATTTTCTTGTGACCCCACCGGGGTCAACAAACTCCAACCCATAGTTCAAATGCAAATTTTAAAATAAAATATTAAAACACAGCCACACCCATTAATTTACATATGATATATGGTTGCTTTCAGGCTACAATGGTTGAGTGGAATATTTGCAATAGAGAGCCTGTGGTCCACAAAGCCTATAAATATTTATTATCTGGCCTTTTACGGAAAATTTTACTCTGCTTCAAACACACACACACACACACACACATACACACACACACAGAGTAACAGTGCCATTCCAAGTTTTCTATGCTCTCAGTTAGAACCTGAGCTGGTTCTTGGTGGGGTGGCTCAAATACTCATTCCTGACTGAATGTCGGAATGAATTCAGGAGTGTCTGGAATGCTCAGTGGTTCTGCCTTTTTTTGGTTGCTGAAGTTTTCCGTTAACTTTTGTTATTGGTTATGGAAGTGTTAAGATACTACCCTAGAGAATCCCCTGAGTTCTGTGTGTTGTCCTTGCTACCTTCATTTTTTAGTGGCAGTACAATTGGCTCTTGGAAATCAGAATCAATCACCCGGCAGGAGAGCAATCTTCTTCTTTACCTGTTGGCTGAGGGACATGAGGACCCCCAAGTGACCAGGTGGCTGTCTTATTTTCCAATTCAGTGAAAACATTGGTGTGTACCCAAAATGAATCGTTCTTCTCTCCAAACCAGTAGAGACCCCTATTGCAGGGGTGGGATGCAATAGTTTGCAGGAAGTTTGTTAGATGTAATAGTGAGAGAAGCCCCCCACTCTCCCATCCATTGACTCCTGGACCCTGTATGCTGACTGTGGATGCGAGAACACCCAACACTGGCTACTGATCTAAGCATATACTGCATCCTATAAGACAGAACCCCATGCTTTTAGGGTTTTATCTTTTAACTGGCGCTGTAACCTAGTGTCCAATGGGCCCTCCCACCATTCTGTTGGTCCAGTTGCTTCTGGGTGACAGGACACAGGGTAAGACAAGCAGGTATCAGGCGTGTGGTAACTTCCATCCAAACTGGTCCAAAAGGCTTCCGTGTCAGTGACAGGTCAGGCAGGCAGGCCTCCAAGTCAGCGGGCAGTCACTGTGTCCTCAAACAAATGATGCCAGCCTAGCCAAACACCATGAGGTACTCTCAGCCTCCAGCCCTATCTGGGTGCTCTCTGTGCTTCTTGCTTCCCCCCCTCCCCCACTGCCCTCCACAGGAAACAGTCCTGTCATGAATACTCTCCTTCTGGACCTCTCTGGTCAAAGGCTCCTTAGATCAGGAAGAGCTTCCTCTGCTAAAACCCTAGAGGCTTCTAAGCCACAGAGGGATTTCTTCCTGCTGTATATAGCATGGGCAATGCCTTCTAGACATCTCCAGACTCCATGCCAGCTGCATCTTCACTGGTGTAATTCTCTTCGATGGTTCAGCCAGAGTAGGTATTTTGGGCCTGGAAAAAAGTGGGCCTAGTCCACTTTTTTCTTTTGGGCACAGCAGCTGGGTCAGGATGAGGCCAGCCTAATGTGCCTGAGACGTGCACCCCAGGGTCACATCTCAGGTCAGCTACGCCTGTTGCTACGGCCATTGTCCCACCCCTTCTTTAGCATTTAATGCAACATAGTTGATGTGAGTTAACTTCAACTTTGTTTTGGTCATTTCTGCAAAAGTCCTACTTAGCAAAAGTAATTCCAGTACATGATTATCAAAAGTTATACCAGGGTTTCACTGACCCCACACAATGTTGCATTGGATCCTGGAAAGGAATAAGCAAGCAAGATTCTGGATGAGCTCAAACCTATTGATTTGCAAATCAATTATTGATTTGCAAGTATGCATATATGTAAATATGCAAGTGCTTTTTAACCAAATAAGAGCAATAATGTTTTTGTGTCTCAAATTTTAAATAAGTTCCCCAGTTTGTAGTTGGTCTTTTAATTTTTGTATAAAAGTTTTCTATTTTTTTATGTGAAGCTAATTTGTTTGCCATTTAATCAGAAAAAAACGTTATAAACCTCCAAATAACACTTCCTATGTTTCTTCAGATTTCTTTCAGTCATTGTGCCATAGAATCAGGGCAGGGCAGGCAGGAAGTCAGAAGCCAGTTCCAACTATGCTCCTAACACTACCTAGTCTGCTGGGGCTTAGCACCACTGGGTCTCAGTTTCCTCATCAGGAAAACAAAATGAGTAGGTGAGATGAGTTCAAGGTCTTTTTCATTTTAAAACTATGGTATCAAACGGCAAGTGAGACAATTTCATATGATGTGGCTGATAAAAGGAGAAGGCTGGGATAGCATTAGCCATGGACACCCACAACTTCTGTATTTAAGTTCCAACTCTTTGAGCCTAACAGATTTTTTTAATGCTCAAGATAAAGCAACTATCAATTCTTCTGAAATAAATGTGGTATATCTGCTCTGAGTACATCTTGTTTTAATTTCTCCAGAGAACTGGCAAAAGATCTCTCTGATATTTACTGGTAGCAGAGAAATGTAATCGAGGTGCTGGCAGCCAGCAGCACATGGCTGGTTACTATAAAATCCATCCAGATTCTCCGATTACTCTGAGAGCATTACAGTGGGGTTTGTCTGATACTCTATCTTGTCATGGCTGGGTCAGAATGCCTCTTTTGATAATAAACAGTGACTTCCTGTACTCAACATGGTCTGACTTGAAATATGAGTATGAGGATGGAGCTACAGAGAGGTAATAAAAGAAAAGGGTCTTGGATGAAGGGTGTCTTGTTAGTTTTGCGCATGTATTGGGATCTGGTCCAATACTCCTCTTAGGAGCTCAGACACTTGGAAATACTTCTGGAAAGGGAAACAGCATTTAGCATGAGTAAAGTGCAGTTCATTATTTCTTGTCTTGGAATGATTGTTCATGTGGAGTATGTGAATCCAGGGAAGCCAGACACACAGAAGCAAGAGGCACAAGCAATGGCTTGATTGACTTCTGGAATTCTGGTCATGAATTTACATTGTTCTCAAAGGACAGTATCTGGGTCAGACTCCCTCCCAGAGGACCAGGGCACTGACCACGTGGCCCAAGTGGGGATTAGATTATAAACTCCTGGGTGGGGATCAAGAACTCAGAGGTGGCAGGCAGGGCTCATGCTTCACAAGCATGTATTCAGTGCAGTTGCACAGGGCCCTCAGCTCAGAAAAACGCTCTGCTTGAAGCTGAATTCTCTGTGATTGCCATCTTGAAAGTTTTAATAATTTTATTTTTGAATTTGTGTTTTGTAAGTAAAGTCAGATGGGACAATAAAGCACCAACCAGGGACTGAAGGCCTCAACTCAGAAGCAGTCTTGCTTTTCACTAGCTCCTGTTCCCTGCTTCCTAGCTGCCAGGTCCCCCAGTGCCCTCCAGCAACCATCAATGCCCTATGGTCCTGGTTGGGGCCTGAGTGTGAGGCAGGAAAGGCTGGAGGGTCAGGCATGCTCAAGCTGCACTCGTGCCACCTGTTCAGTTTCTTACTCATCCCTCACGTATCCTTGACCATGAGGGAGTGCAACACCAAATAGCAGATACAAAAGACCATGACAAGTCAAGAGAGGGGCCACAAAATAAGGAAAAAAAGCTTTTCCTTCTGCTTTTTCCACAGTTCACTGCATTGGGCCCCACAAATTATGTAGCTAACACTGGTGAGAGGGGTAGCTGATGCCTGTGCAAGGAGTGAGCTAGGAGGATGGGTGCTTGAACACAGCAGAGAGAAAGGGTAAACAGAAAATCCATAGGGCAAATATAAAGGCCAGAGCTGGACAATGAGCCACAAGTTTGAGGCAGGGGAGCTATGAGAAAGAGAAGGAAGCTGAATTGTGTGGCTAGGGTATTCTGAATCCAAATTTAAATAGCGGATGGTGCTTCAATCTTGTTTATTTCAGGTGAGGGTCCATCTGACCTTATACAGCAAAAAACAAAGCTAAACAGTGTTGACAATGTTCTAAGCACATGGTAGTCCTTGAGAGAGGACATAAAGGCCGTTATACATTTTTCTGACACTGAGGGCTGAAAGTGTGTTTTAGCCTTCCTATGTGATGGAAAGAATTACCATAATGAAAATTCAGTTAACTGCCATACATTTAATGTGAATGTAATTATTAAAAAGAATGACTGCTAGCCCTGACCAGTGTGGCCCAGTTGGTCAGGTGTTGTCCCGCAAAGCAAAAGGTCGCTGTTGAATTTACGGTCAGGGCACACGCCTGGGTTGTGGGTTTGGTGATGTCGGGGCACATATGAGAAGCAACTGGTTGATGTTTTTCTCTCACATCAATGTTTCTTTCCCTCTCTTTCTCCTTCCCTTCTGCTCTCTCTAAAAATACATAAATAAAATATATTTTTTAAAAAGAATGACTGGACTTCTGGTCAAGAAGGTGGTATAGGTAAACACAACTTGACTTCTAGCACAACCACATCAAAATTACAACTAAAACATAAAACAACCATTGCTCAGAACTGTCAGAAACTGAGAAGAATGGAAGTCTGACAAGTATGAAATTAAAGAAACCACAAACAATGACTGGTAGAAGGGGTGGAGACACAGAAGGGGCTGGTCCTACATCCATGTATAGTGTAGAAAAATGTGGGCGGGATATCTGGAGAGTAAGGAGTCCCAGCCCCACAATAGGCTCCCCAGCCCAGAGTTCCAGTGCCAGGAAGATAAATCCTCATAACTTCTGGCTGCAAAACCCAGCAGGGATTGAGTCGGTGGAAGAAACTTTTAGAGTCCCAAGCAGTTCCTCTTAAAGAACCAATACACGAACTTACTCAGTCTTACTCCCTCTGAGCTCCAGCACCAGAGTAGTAGATTGAAAGACACCAGTGGCATATGGGGAGGAACTGAAGGGTCTGGCATCATGACAGGAACTGGGGGACAGCTTTCTCCCAGACAAAAAAGTAGACAGGGGACATTGTCCCTTTTCTGAACCCTCCCCACACAGAACCAGAGGTAGGTGCCATATCTGAGACTCCATCAACCTGGCTAACACTGTTTGCCCTGCCCTGGAGATCCATCCCACCGAACTTACAGCTGTTAACAGTGACTTTTCCATATGAATGGCTGGTCTTGGCTCATGCTTCACAATTTTCTAAATCCTTTCAAACAAGCAACAGGTGGCCTCAGTGAGCCTCTAGCCCCTCTACCTCTTGCTAAGTGGACCCAGGCATGGCACTAGCAGCAGCCATTCTAGATTCACACCTTGGCTTTGCCTGGTGATCTCTAAACCCAGCACAAGTAGCAGCCATCTCAGATTGCTTCATAGCTCATTCAGGGTAGCCCGGGAAAAACACAGGTGGGGGCTGAACTTGGCCTGCACTACCCAGGAAACGCCAGGGCCTATGCACCAAGTGGACAACTACAGACCATGTCAGAACACCACCACCCCTGCCCCTGCACACCTGATCCTCCAAGGAGGATGGAGGTTGGTGATCAGTGGTCAAAGCCAATTCTTGTAGCTGACTGGCCTCGGTAAATCACTCCCATTGATCTGCCATCAACAACCAAGGCTCAGGTGCAAGAGGAGGGTGTACTCAGCCCACACAAACGGCACACCTTGAGTACCCAGCTTGAGTAATAGGGGAGGCTGTGCCACATGATCCTACAGGACACATACTATATTAGACCATGTTACAGGGAGTCATAGCAGCTGTACCTAATACATAGAAACAAATGCAGGGAGGCTGCCAAAGTAAGGAGACATAGAAACATGGCCCAGATGAAAGATCAAAACTCTAGAAAAAGAACTAAACAAAAGGGATATAAGCAATTTATTAGATGCAGAGTTCAAAACACTGGTTATAATGGTGCTCAAGGAACTTAGTGAGGACCTCAGCAGCATAAAAAAGATCCAGTCAGAAACAAAAGACACACTAATTGAAATAAAGAGCAATTTACAGGGAAACAACAGTAGAGTGAATGAAGCTGAGAATCAAAACAATGATTTGAAACAATAAGGAAGCAAAAGACAACTATCAGAACAACAAGAAGAAAAATGAACCCCCCAAAACCAAGGGTAATATAAGCAGCCTCTGTGACAACTCCAAGCACTCCAACATTTGTATCATAGGGGTGTCAGAGGGAGAAGAGACAGAGCAAAAAATTGGAAATCTATCTGAAAAAATAATGAAAGGAAACTTCCCTAATTTGGTGAAGACAATAGACATGCAAGTCCAGGAAGCACAGAGAGTCCCAAACAAGATGGATGCAATGACACCCATTCCAAGACACAGCATACTTAAAAAATCAAAGGTTAAAGATAAAGCGAGAATTTTAAATGTAGCAAAAGAAAAGCAGTTAGTTATCTACAGGGAAGTTCCCATAACACTGTCAGCTGATTTTGAAAAAGTAACTTTGCGGGCAAGAAGGGACTGGCAAAAAATAATCAAAGTCATGGAGCAGGGACCTACAGCCAAGATTGCTCTATCCAGCAAAGTTATCATTTGGAATCGAAGGGCAGATAAAGAGCCTCCAAGACAAGAAAATCTAAAGGAGATCATCATTACCAAACCATTATTATATGAAATGTTAAAGGGACTTATTTAAGACAAGAAGAAGATCAAAACTATGAACATTAAAATGGCAATAAATACATATTTATCAACAACTGAATCTAAAAATCAAAGCAAACAAGAACAGAGACGGAATCACGGATAGGGAGAGCATTTGGATGGTTGCCAGGTGGGAGGGGACTGGGGAAATGGGTGAAGGGTGAGGGGATTAAGAAGTACAAATAGGTAGTTACCGAATAGCCATGGGGATGTAAAGTACAGCACAGGAAATGGAGCAGCCAAACAACTTACACACATGACCCATGGACATGAGCAATGGTGATGGGGTTTCCTGAGGGAGTAGAGCTGCTGGATGGAGCAGGGCAAAGGGGAAGAAACTGGGACAACTGTAATAGCATAATCAATAAAATATAATTTTAAAAAAGAATGCTATATCTTATAACATTTTTAATGTATTTTAATCTGTAGGAGAGAGAAATAAACTTATAGTTGTTCTCTTAAGTTTGGTGTCTCTAGTCACATATGTGGTGGACACTGAAAGGCACTATTGGTCCTGGTAATGGAGGCTGGAAACCGGAAAGGAAATTCACCCCATTTGGGATGCACAACCTTTTCACCACATCTTGCTCAGCACCTTTGAAGTGGTGCCAGGTTGGAAAGAGGTGCAAACAATGCTCAGAAGCTCTGCTTATTTTTAACAAAATGGAATCTAATTAAGCACAATGTGTGCTCTTAATTTATTCTTCTGAAGACTTTATAGGTTCAGAGTTGCTACTGCTAACTACAGACTAGTGATAGGAAAGTTTTTACCCATATTTTAAAACAGAATTTACTTATCAGGTGGCAGGGGGAACAGGGAGGAAGTTTGGAAGGAAGTAACATCTGGCTCGTCTGACACTTTGCATTTTTATTTATTTAGCAAACACTCATGTAGTGCTTACTATGATGTCGGGCTCTGTTCCAAGTGCTTCACGAACACTAGCTAAGTGAGTACTCACAACAGTCAGGGCTGACTTATCCAATGGGCATAGTGCCTAGGGTCTGTGAAAAAAAGGTTTAATTTTAATTTCTTTAAAGTCAGGAGAAAAAAATGAATATAAAAATAATGAATATATAGTAAGGAACTCAGCCTAGATTATATTCTTTATACCAGTGCAGTCATAAAATACAATTTTTAATGTTATTTTATGGAAAAGGGGGCCCGTGAAGGCAAATGTATGTAGGGTCCACAAAAATCATAATATAGTTCTAATACCAACTGCACTTTTATCTTAATTTCACAGAGGGAAGGACAGAAGCACACGTCAGTGACTGGCCAGTGCCACACAGGTATAGTTCACAGAGTTGAGACTCACGCCCGGCAGCCTGCTTCTGGAGCTCCAAAGAACACTGCATTGAGCTCTGATGACCTGCTGATGAGTGATGTTTTTCATGTGAATTTTCTAGATAGCTGAAAAATTAGGCCTCTACTAAACCAAAATTTTTTGTTTCAATAATTTTGAAAGGTCTTCTACATTACTTTGGTTATATACTCCCTGCCTTATTAATTAGATTATCCTGAGCACAGTCCACTGTTAGTCATGTTGATGATAGTACTCTTATCTGTAGACAACCTTACTGAGTATTTTTGACCTGCCTGGAACCCTTCTAAGATTTATTTTACATGTGTTAATTCACAGAATCCTCACAATCCTGAGGGAAACAGATTTCCTTTTTTTCTTTTTGTGATCAGAAAACCCAAGTTAAGCTACTTGTCTGAGTTCACCCAGCCCATTGACAGCAGTGACACCCAGGCACCCTGGCTCTGGAGTGGCCCTGCCAACCGGGCGAGCAGGAGCGCTGAACAGCACAGGAGTGCTCTCCGAAGCTTCATCCCCGCCCCTGGTGTCTTCAGACCGCGCTGCGATTGGACGTCTTGTGTCAGTTCTTCAGGACGTGTTCTCTCTGTCCTGGGAAGGCAGCTGGCTGACAATTTTAGCTATGTTTTGTTTCTAGTACTCTGTCACTTGATACATTTATGGAGTACCTACTGAGGGATGTGTTGTGTTTCTTTGCTGCTTCTGAATTACTTGAATGAAGAACCTCAGAGCCCATTATCTTGGCATTGTGTGTCAGGTAGGTCAGCATGTGCTGGTAGAGGGAGAGGGGCCTCTGTGATCCTTTATTCCCTGGCCTTGTGAGGGTGATTTTGGATGCTTGGAGGGGCTTTGTTGGTTAATGTTTATTTATTTCTTATTTTTTCAGCTAAATTTTCAATAGTGAGTGCTGGTAACTGGCATGGCAAATAGTATATATAAAGGGAAAATACTTGGCATGATACCTTAATTGAGCAAGTGGTTTGACAGAATTTACTTGCAAGGTAACTGCATTTTGTGGTCTCTATTGAATGGTGTAAATGAAAGACTCCATTGGGCTATATTGGATTAATTTCTCCTTTATGGCTCAATCTTGAATACTAAGACTGAAGTTGGGAGGGACTCCATCTCCTTACCTGTCTATCTGTAGGTATGTGTATGTATACACTTATACATTTATATCGACATAAAACATATATGTGTGTGTGTTTTATAGAGGAATGAATACATACTTTGTACTTGACCCCTGCTCATATCCCAACATCACATCAGGCATGTCCTAAATTTGACCTGCATAAATGACTATCCTAGAGTTTATAATCCAACTGGTCACAAATCTAGGGTTTAAGAACCACTGCCTGACACTGGTTTGATTCTTTTCTCTTAACCTCATTTCAATTCTTGGCCTTCACGGCCTTTTCAGGAAACACTGCTACCACGCCCAAGTCCTTATTCTTCATGACTGGCCCAGAAGGCTGTGCTGAATGGGAATCAGCTTACAAGTCTGCAGAGGCTTGATAGTTTCTGGATCCTACTGCTCAGTTGTTACGAATATACCTTGAGCCCTTTGTAGCTTCTGAAACACTGACTGATATTTTGGATAGAAGAAAACACAGGAAAGGGATGAGTAAATTTCTTGAAACATCTTCAGTTGTTTTCTTATAAATAAGCAAAATACTCTAGATTACTACCTAAGTCAGAGTTTATGAACTGGTGATGCTCAAGTTGGATTTGGGACAGACATATTTGGTTTTTGCCTGCATCTTAAACTATAAACTTAAATCAATTGCTTTCACTTAAAAATCTGGAAATTTCACCATATAATCTCCAGACATTTAACTGCTTTAAAAATTGGGTGATCTGACAGCATGGGAACCGTGTTCTTACAAAGTAACAGTTGACCAGAACTGGGCGGTAGCTGGTCACTGAGACAGGACACGCACTTTTTCGGGTCACAATCCATCTGCGGTACAATTTGCTTACACGACCTGCCTGTGCCCTGGAGCATTCGAGTTTGTGTTCCCTGCTGTGAATCAACAAAGGACACAAGCGCGAAAGCTCAGGACCACAGTATTCCGCTCAGTTTTCTGTTTAGTTGATAAAATCTTAAAATTAATATTGAAGAGCAATACCACACATAACACATTAAAACAAGGTAGAAATGTACAGGTGTGGACAAAACTAGGTTTACAGCTGTGAGTACGTGAGACAGAGTTTATTTTTATTATTATTTATTATTATAAATCTACTTTATTAATTACTCTAAACCTACTTTTGCCCACCCCTGAATGTAATTAAAAAAGTGTAAGTTCAATGGCCCCATTTTCCCAATTCCCTTTCCTCAGTCCAAGAAATAATATTGGTAATAGTATCTTTTATATTCATTTAAATAATTTCTATGAATAGGGTTTTTAAAATCTAACTGGGGTCATCTGTTTTTTCTAAGGCTATATGTGTACATAAAGACAGCCTTACCATAGGGTCCCACTCACATATCAATGTGATATATTGAATGACATTATCTCTATAATTAACAAAAACTCTTGAAGAAACTTCCAAATATTAGAAAAAAATTAAAAAAAAATTATCTGCCTGATTACCTTCATTAGGCGTCCTTTCAGCTCCCTTCTTCATGGAAGGAATTGTCCATTCAGTTGACATTCACTGAGTTCCCATTATGTTCAAGGCACTGTCCTATAAACTGGAAAATGTAGACAAAAATTGAAAACAAAATCAAGAACACTGACATAAGAAGAAAGTGATTAATTTTTTCCCCCAAAAGCAATGAGGTGAAGGTACTGAATTTTGAATTAAATATGGACCAAGTCTAAGATTTGAAGGATATGAAAGTCCTGGAAATAACCCAAACTTGAAAAGGTCAATCAAAAGCTGAGCGGGGAGGATGTGTGTGGACGAGGCAGTGTCGGTAGGAGGTGGACTGGCCACCTGAGGAGGTCTGAGGGAGAGCTCGCTGATAGAGTGTGACCTCTCAGGGCAGAGAGCTGCTGGCAGCTGGCCTGTGTTCAGACAGGTAAAAACTACCCTAGGCACTCGACTGCACTTCCTCTTCTCTCCCAAGTAGATTTCAATGACAATTTTGATAAAATGAAATTGGGAAGGAAGAGCTTCAAAACTAGAAATAAAAGATGTACTCATGAGAGATTTAAAGAGAAAGAAAATTTTGTCTTATATTTCAGTTACCTGGAAACAACAATTTTTTGTTGTTGTTGAATATTTCCCTTGAATTAGAGAATGGCAAAAACTCCCCATTTTTAAAAAAATAAACAACAAAAACTAAACCAAAACCCATATGGTTACATTACATGCTTTGTACCTCTGTAGTTTCTCAGACAGTTGAGTCCTCTTAGAAATAATAAAAAATACCCATCTGTTATAGATCTGCAGTCACTTGTGGATGAGACATTAGGGGCACCTGCAGCACACCCTGAGTTCTTTCCAAAGAAATATCGCCCTTCAAAAATCCTTCATTTTGATCTCCAGCAACCTGATGCTTTTATATATCCAACATTGCTGAGGAGTTAAGACTTATGTTACTCCAGCTTTGACATGTGCAATGGCTATTGAAGATACTAACATTAAATAAAGCTGGGTGAATGGTACATGAAAACCACTGAACTATTTTTGCAATTTCTTGTGAGTCTTAAACTGTTTCAAAATATGAAGTTATTTTAAAAATGGTCATGCAACCAATTTTCATTTTGCTTCAGAATATATCTTTTTTTTTTAATTCCTCAGCTAGAAGTTCTAATTTTAAAACTTCTTACTTAAATGACTTTATGGATAATGCTAATTGAAACAGTGATAAAAATTGTTCAAATTATTCAAGCAAAAGTATTCCTTATTAGGAAAAGAGCATTTCATTCTCTTCTGAGTTACCGAAGCTAGATTTCTTCAATAACAAACTTTATAGGATAATCAGTCAGTATCAATTTTTCCTTGCTTTGCTTTAGAACTGTAGGTATGAATAAGCGTCATTTATAATAATCCCATAAGTGTATTTTTTGTTCTTTTATATAAATAGTAATGAATAGATCTGTTTGGAGTGGTAGTAGTATCATAATCAACAACTATTTATTGGTATTACTTTGCCAACAGATTTTTTCTCTCCACAACACATTAGACCAGTCGATAAATGTGCTATGTTCTATAATACACTATACAAAATCAAATAATGACCAATTTTTTAAATTCTGTACACTAAAAATGTTATAAATTTACTTAGAAATAACATTACAACCTGCTTTAAAATCTGTAGTGCTTTGGTCTCCAAAATAGGGCTCACATGTCCCAGAGATGTTCAGGTAGATTCATACTAATTGTCCAAATTTGAAAAACTAAGATGTGATCCAAAGCAGTGGTAGTAACAATATACCTGTGTCCATGATCTTCAAAACTCACTTAGCCAACATTTCTCCATAGCAGTCTTTATAATAGACTAAGAAAACTTTTTCTGTATTCATATTTCTAATATGTAATGGGTGTTATTTGGGAGGCCATATATCAGTAATTTACATATTTCCATAATTTTCTAGGAAGGATTATAGCCTTGTTAATAAATCATCAGAGTAAATATTCATCCTTTTCCTTCAAGAAAACACATAATTTCTGGGCAGAAGGGATCTAGATGCTATCCAGCCCAGCTGATTGCCTACCACTTGAATCTGCTTTTTAAAATCTTTACCAAGCATGCTTCTGGCTTAGTGTTACATGCTATGATCTGCAGAGCCTCAGGCTCTCGGAGCCCTCTCACAAGGGCCACTGTGGGGAGGGAGTAGGGGGAACTGGGAAAAGCGAATGCTGATCTGGCATGGATCCAGTTCTCCTCATTCACTTATTGAACAAGAGCAGCTGAGATAGCATTTGATTCACTGAATTAGCTCTGTGTCAGATTTAATTTTCAGAAAGCGTTCCATTGCTCAAGAAAGTCACCCTTGAGCTGAGTCTTTAGAGTATAAATTAGCCATGCAAAAATATGGTAATTGGGCATACCATTTAAGGGGCAAAAAAGTCGCTTTAAATAAACTACAGAGAAATTAGAGAAAATGACAGAGTAGAGAAATTCTCATAAAAGACATAGGAAAACTGGCAAAAATCATCAGAATCAACTGTTTCAGAACTCTATATATTAAGTACATGCCTTGCAGCAATTTTAGGAGTGTGTTGAAATCTTGAAAACCAAAAGCTTGCAATCATGTTGAAAACTGGCAATCTGGCAGCCAGTGGAGGTTGCAGAATGGAGCTGACCTCCTTCAAAGCTTCATTCCCAGAGAACTGCCATCATTTGACATGTCTGGTGGTTTTCTGTAAGACTGCACTTTTGAGGCTGTATTTATTCAACATGACACTGAATGGAGGTGATCTAGTGGGGAAAGCCTTTTTTTCCTCAGGGGTGTTTGCCAAAAGAGTTAGTGTTAATTGTTTAACTTAGTGGCTGCTAGGGGTGATGGAGAAAAGCTGGGATAAACAATAGGGTAGCCAGATTAAAAGAAAAATATGGAGAATAAGATGTCCAAAGGGACTTTGAAAAGCTCTGACATATTCCTAGGAATCTAGAGGATCAAGTGCATGCATAGGGCTATGATGTCCAAGACTCTGTGCCTACATGGTGAGGAAAGGCCGGAGAAGGCTCTAAGCTCTCTTATCTGGATGACCTTGAGGGTCTGTGCAAGCAGAAAGTGAAGGCTAAGGTAGATCTGTAAACTTCCTGATGGAGTCCCAACACATACACAGAGCCCCTTGGCAAAGACTGGGAGGCTTACAGGTTCCAGGCATTTAAGGAAATCTCTACCCAATTGTTACCTGACCACTAAGCTAACTGAGCAGAAACTTCAGCAGCCACACATGACAACGAACACACAACTTATCATTCAGGAAAGTTGTTAAAACAAGCAAATAATAACAAACACCAACAATCTCTGGAAAGGGGGAATATCTGGTTTCCATAGATGTTAAAATGTATCATTTAAATGTCCGGTTTTCAACAAAAAATTACAAGATGTGCAAAGAAACAATAAGGTATGGCCCATAAACAGGGGGCAGGGTGGGAGAAGCAATTAATAGGAACTGTCCTTATGAAAATCCAGATGTTGAAATCACTAGACAAAGACTTTATAAATCAGCTATTGACTGACAAACACATGAAAAGTTGCTCAATATCATTAGTCATTAGGGAAATGCAAATCAAAACCATTTCATATCCAGTAGGATGGCCATAATAAAAAAGGCTGATAATAATAAATGTTGGAGAGAATGTGGGGAAATTGGAACCCTCATATATTGACAGTGGTAATGTAAAATGGTATAGCTGCTTTCGAAAACAGTGGGAATTTCCTCACAATGTTTAACATAGTATTACCATATGACCCAAAACTTTCACTTCAAGGAATATACTCAAAAGAATAAAAATCATATGTTAAAGTAAAAAAAATTACAGGAATGTCCATAGCATTATTATACATAGCAGCCAAAAAGTTAAAACAAACCAAATGTCCATCAACTGATGAATGAACACGCAAAATGTTGTATATTTTTAAAAAACATTTTATTTATTTATTTTTAGAGAGGGGGAAGGGAGGGAGAAATAGGGAGGGAAACATCAATGTATGGTTGCCTCTTGAGCACCCCCTATTGGGGACCTGGCCTGCAACTCAAGCATGTGCTCTGACTGGGAATCAAACTGGTGACCCTGCTGGTGATCCTTTGGTTCTCAGGCTGGCACTCAATCCACTGAGCCACACCAGCCAGGGCAAAATGTGGTATATTTATAAAATAAAATATCACTTCATCATAACAAAGAATGAAGTACTACTATATGACACAACATGGATAATCTTTATGAAGGTTAATTTTATGTCAATTTATTGGGACACAAGGTGATGAATATGTTTATGATCTTGATTATGGTGACAGTTTCCCAAGTAGATATATAAGACAAAATTTATCAGATTTTATAGTTTTAATATGTGAAATTCATTGTATATCAATTACATATCAATGCAACTGGTAAAAATAAGTGAACATGGAAAATCACACACAGGGATCTATGTTAGCACAAACAGTGGGCATCCCTCTGGAGCTGATGGGCCAAAAGTCCGTGATTTGCTGCTTTATTCAAACCAGTTGTGTTGTCACTTTCTTTTGGGGAATGGAGTCTGCCTAGAACCAGGGTTGGAAGCCAGGGCCCCAATATTCTGGCAATAGGATCATGCTTGGAGCCCTGCTCTGAGAGCTTCACACGTCGTAGGATACTCATACCCCACACCACCACTGGTTCTTGAAGGCAGGCGCAGGCACCCACCGGTATTTGCGTAGTCATTTAGAGGGACAAACAGTGCAGGAAGTTGATGCCAAAACTACAGGGATGTAGGCACAAAACTAGGGGCCACAGAACACAGCAGTAGAGAAAAGTCTAATTTATTTGAGAAGCCTTACTTTGGTGAGAGTAATCTTCCTCACTGCAGAGGCAAGGAAAATATCTAGAGGTAATCAGGGCACTTTCTAGCTTTTCCTGAATTGCTTCAAGTACCCACAAATCATACTGATGTGTCCCCAAAGCATCTACTTAAAAGAGCAAAGAAAGAATCTGTGGGATAATTTAGTGGATTAAATGCCAGAGGCATGTTCATGAGACACACATTCCATTTTGTATATGCTTGACTTCTCTTCGTTATTAAGAACCATAGATCCTAACTGAAGTGATTTGCCTAAAGCTCAGATAAAGTACAGAGCAGGCTGTCAATCTTCTGTCTCTCCTGCTATAGGATCTGATGCAATTCAGCTGTGGAGACCACGCGATTTAGCTTTACAAGGTATTATTTTGATCTGTAAAACTGATGAGCCTCTTCAGCTCCAGGTTATTGTGCATTAAAATTTTTTCTCAACAAATAATGAATTAGTATTTTTGCTAAAATGTATGACAAACGCTATTATTGTATGGGCTAGGATAAATTATGCACAGTATTGGAAAATAAATCACCTTAAATATAATTTAGTCCATCATTTAAATTACAAACATTAGTGGTTTCCTTATAGGTATATTTTGAAAGTTTAAGCATAGTAGCTATTGTAAATCTACAGGTCAATTTTGACTTTCCCTTGAGTGGCCTTATCATTCCAATATTTCATGAGATTTCTAACTGGTTACCAGAAATCACCTTCTATTATATTAAGGGTTCGGGCTGTGATGAATGTGGCAATTGCCCTCCAGGTCAGTGAAGTGTATTCAGGTGTTGCTAGCTCCTGTCAGATGTTCAACAGGTTCAATGTGTTTCTTTCTGCTTTTATTGAAGAGAGAGCCAATTTATTAAATCAGACAGATTTCTTGTTTCCATCTTTTCCACTTAATCATTAAGATTGGTACTGGTAATTTTCAATAAAAAGAATCATTGTTTTAATTTTTCCATTCTAACTTATGTTTTAGTAAGTTAAAGTCCTAATATTGAATGATATCTTCAAACACAAAGTAAAAAATGGTATTTAAATTGATTTTAATCTGAAACATCCAGAAAAGCCTAAGTCAAGAGCAATGTATTGGCACAGGATTGGTGTTGAGTGAGTGATCTTAATAACTCCCTGTGTTATCTTCTAATCTGCACATCTTACATTGCCAAAAAAAAAAGGTGAAGAACAGAGTAGAACATTGCCTCTTTTTTTTGGCATGTGTGCCTAATTGAATTTTCAATACTTCTTGAGGCAGTTTGTTGTTACATTTAGAGATTTCTCTCCTTTAATCAAACTAGTTAATGAGTGATCTTAGAAAACCCCCAACGGCCCTTTCTCCACTTCCTGCCTCAGGCCTGCGCCCCACGTTGCTGGAACTCCGGGGGCACAGAAAACTGGCAGCCTGAGCATACCTCCCACAAGCCTATTCTTTATTTTTTCTTTTTCAAAAACTCCAATGAAAGAAACTGAAATTCAAAGCAAAATCAAGGACACCTTGATTGAAAGAAGATTGAGATAATAGCCTCCAATGTAGGGTTTCTGTTTTTGTTCTTTGTTTTTCAGCTGAATCTCTTTAGTGTCTGGTAGCGACTGGTACGTCAGATCACTCAGTAATTGAAGGTTTGTATTGGGGCAGAATGTCCTGTCCCACTGGATGTAAAAACGAAAGAAAGAAAAAAGGTGGAGAAATAGATTGGTCAGTCTTAGGAGACCACAAATACACGTTGGGCCAGATGACCACTGTTTCAAAACCTCATGCTTGTTCTTAGCGATTTTAGTGCTAGGTTGCCAAAGCCCCACCTGGATTGGCAGGGTTTTCCTAGGTGGGAGCTGTCTCCTTTGGTGGACTTGGGGTCTGTGCCCTCTCACTGCCACTACAGATGTCGGTCTCCAGTGGTCCCGTGTGGGGCCCTGCCACTGTTGTCTGCTGCCAAAGTCCCAGCAAGGGTGTCAGAAACGAATCATGGAAACATCTGATCTGTGGTGAATCTAACTGTCATTAAATTGATGTACCAGTATGGTGATCATTTCCTGACTGGAATTCAAGTGTATCAGGCCTGCTATCCTCATCTCCAAGCTCTAAGGGATATGTTGAATACCCTGCATGTGACCTCATCCATCCTCCAAAGGGAGTCTGGGTTCTAGATGGTAACATCCAAATTACTGTCATGAAATTCATCTTTTGTGTTCCCTTCCTTTCTATATTCAAGAGCTTTCATATTTTAGCATTTTAGCCCCTATGTTCCCAGTTTTGTTCTTAATAACTGAGCCTGGCAGACGTTCCTTGAAGGACAGAAAAAATTAATTAGAAACCTGATGACTAAAAAGGGTTAGTGTCAGCAGCAACACACACAATCACCGCCACAACTAGAGAAGACAGCTTCAGTTCAAAATTAGGTTGAGTCACAAAAGCAATCTCTCTGGACCTCAGGTTCTTCATCTGTAAAATGAAGAGGTAGACTACATAGTTTTTGAGTTCTCCCACTTCTAACACCCCAAGAATCAGTATTTGATAGATGTCTTTAATTAGGATGTTAAGGTCTCCTTATTTGCTTCAATCAGATACCATTTTTCCATCTCTATTCTTGTTGATGTCTCCAGTATTAGAAAGTGTCTCTTTATTAATTTGGTAAGTTTTTATTAAGTGCCTGCTGTAGACCAGGAAGTCTCATGGGTACTGAAAGGACAAAGACCCTGCCCTCAAAGAGCCTGTGGTCTAGTTAACAGATACCCTTGTTCTTCTTTCTTCTCCCGTCTCTTGTGGTAGTAAATTACTACCAAATTATTACTTACTCATCACTCTTACCCTCTCTTGTCTGTCTCCTTTGATGGCTCCTCTTCCTTCTTGCATTTTTAATGAATCCTTACGGTTACTCTGTCCTTATTTCTCTACATATTTCCCCTAAGAGACTCTCCTCATGGTCACAACACATATTATCTTCAAAAGTGCTCATTCTGTTTGTTACTCCCTTTCTGTCGCACCCACATGCCAGGACGTAACTCAAGGCCCAAACACTGTAGTTCTTCTACTTCTCTACCAAGGAGATTGATCACTTCTACCTAAACCTGCTCTGGGCATTTCCTCCTCATTCTTAGCTCTTAGATTTGTCTCCATCTTTTGGATCTTTTCCCATCTTTCAAATGCCTCAGTGCACTTGGTTTCCATATTAGTTTCCTGAGGCTACTATAACACTGTGCCACAAATACGTGATTTAAAATGACAGAAATTTCTTTTCTCACACTTCTGGAGGCTCGAAGTCTAATACCAAGGTGTTGTGGCAGGGCCGTGCTCCCTCTGATGGCTGTTGGGAAGAATCTTTCCTCGACTCTCCTAACTTCCGGTGCTTGTTGGCAATCCTTAGCACTCCATGGCTTTCAGATGTGTCACTGGAATCTTAGCCTCCCTTTTCACATGGCTGCCTTTTTTGTGTCTCTGTCTCCCTCTTATTCATTGTATTTAGGGCCCACCTTAATTCAATGTGACTTCATGTTAACTTTATTACATTTGCAACGACCCTATTTGTGTGTGTGTGTGCACAGTGCATAATATAGTGAGATCTAGTGGTTAAAAACATAGTCTATGTCACAGGCTCTATGATATCAAAAAGACCTGAGTTCAATTCAGGCTTTACTATTTGCTAATTATGTGATCTTATACACATTATGTTATTTCTATGACCTTCAATTTCCTCATTAATAAACTACAAAGGTGCCCTGGCTGGTGTGGCTCAATGCATTGAGTGACAGCCTACAAACCAAAGGGCTGCTGGTTTGATTCCCAGTCAGTTCAAATACCTGGGTTTCTAGTTAGGGGTGTGTGAGAGGCAGCAGATGATTGATCTTTCTTTCACACATTGATGTTTCCCTCCCTCTCTTTGTTCCTCCCTTCCCCTCTCTCTAAAAATAAATAAATAAAATCTTAACAAATGAACTATAAATTTTAGTACTTACCTCAAAAGATAAAATGTAAATAAAACAATATATTTCAAGTTTTTAGTTGAATGCCTAAGAGGTAATAGGTACCAAACAAACTGTATATTTGCTTACCTCCACTCTACTCCAATATGAATTGTCCATACTGGTCAAGCTGGTCTTCTCATAGGCCTAGAGATTCCCAGCCCCATGGCCTCACAGAAGTACCTTTTACCCTCTCTGTCTTCTTTCTTCTTTTCCTCCCATACCATTTTTGGAAGCTAGACTCAAACCCATTTCCAACATCATCCTGCTTCTCTGTGGATAACATTTTATCTATATCAACAGATAGTTTTGTTTCCAGGGACACGGAGTTGACATGTTTTCTCCATATTCTTCCTGACAAGTCAACTAAAATCCTGGATATTACATATAAAAGAAACCTGACAGCCAAGGAGAGTGGACTGGAATGTGCATGCATGAACAATGACTACTTCACTGTACTAGTCAGTGGGGGTGGTAGACACCATTGAGTGAGCATGTGTACTCCGTGGCTGTCACATTCAAAACGACTGAGTGAATATAGCAACAAATCTGCATCGAATTTTATGCTAAGTTTTAACATTCCTCCATAGAAACTATTTGGATGATTCAGAAGGTTGTAGCTATGGGCAACTGGTGATTGACAGCTTCATTGTGGCACACACCTGTTCATGCGTCACAGCTCATTCATAGTTTTTTGGTGAAACATCAAATCACCCAGGAGACTCAGCCCCCCTACAGCCCAGATTTGGCACCCTTCAACTTCTAGCTTTTCCCAAAATTAAAGTCACTTTTGATAGGGAAGAGATTTCAGGCAAATACAATGGGGCAGCTGATGGTGATTGGGAAAACTGTGTGAGGTCCCAAGGAGCCCATTTTAAAGGGGACTGAGATGTCATTGTCCTGTGTACAATGTTTCTTGTATCTTGTATTATTGTCAATAAACATCTCTATTTTTCATATTACATGGCTGGATACCTTCTGGACAGACCCTGTATATATAGGTGTGTGTGCACATACAGTAACCAAGACTGTATGCTATTGAAAGCAGGATAAACACACAGATGAAAAGAACAGAATAGAAAAACCAGAAACACACTTACACAAACATGCCCAACTGTTTCTTGACAAGCGTGAATTGTAAACAATTCAATGGAAGAAAGAAAGATAGCCTTCTCTACAAACTGTGCTGGGGCAAATGGACATCCATAGGCCCCCCCACCAAAAAAAATAAAATAAAAAAAGAAAGAAAGAAATTTGATGTCTCATACCTTATACAAAAGTAACTCATTATGAATAATGAACTTAAACATAAAATGTAAAACTATAAAACTTTTAGAAAAAAGCATGGAGAAAATCTTTGGCATCTAGGACCTGGCAAAGAGTTCTTGACACCAAAAGTATGCTCTACACAAAACAAAAAAATAAATAAATTGGACTTCATCAAAATTAAATATTTAATCCTCACCTGAGGACACATTTATTGATTTGAGAGACAGAAACATCAGTGTGAGACATAAACATTGATTAGTTGCCTCCTGTATGTGCCAGGACAAGCGATTGATCCTGCAAACCAGGCATGTGTCCTGACAGGGAATCAAACCAGCAACCTTTTGGTGTATGAGACAATTCTCCAACCAATTGAGCTACCCATCCAGGGCCAAAATTAAAAATTTTACTTTGTGAAAGACCCTAGTAAGAGGATGAAAAATAAGGTACAGACTGGGAGACAATATTTGCAAACCGCATATCTGAACAAAGCACTAGTATTTAGAATATGGAAATAAGTCTTAAATGCAAAAGTGAAAAATTAAATGGACCGTTTTGAATATCAGCAAAGACAAGAAAAGAATTTTCACCAAATAATATATAAGTGGCAAATAGGACGTCCGGCTAAGATGGAGGCATAGGTAGACACACTGTGCCTCTCGCACAACCAAGATAGGGACAACAATTTAGAAACAGAATAACAACGAGAACTGACAGAAAATTGAACTGTATGGAAGTTGGATAACCAAGAAGTTAAAATAGACCCGTTCATTCAGACCGGTAGGAGGGGCAGAGTCAGGCAGCCAGGCATGGGTTGCGGCATGGAGAGCAGAGAGAGTTGGGACCTGGCACATAGGTCATCCGGGGTGCGCAAGACCACAGCGGGTGGACCCTGAGCATGCAGGCAGCAGCTGGCAGACCCCGGCCAAGGGGTGGCAAATGGCAGACTCAGCAAGGCGGGAATTGTGAAGCAAGGCACTGAGTGCAACCCAGGATCACAGCGCTGGGAAATAGAGCCTCGGGACACTGATTGAAGACACCTGTGGGGGTTGAGGTGCAGGGAGAGACTCCCAGCCTCACAGGAGAGGTCCTTGGAAAGTCCCACGGGGTGCACAAGCCCACTCACATGGGAATTGGCACCAGAGGGGCCCAGTTTGCTTGGGGGAAGTGGTGGAAGGGACTGAGGTCTGACAGAGAGGGGAACAAGTGCCATTATCCCTTCTTGGATCCTGTCCCCACATATAACGTCACAACCCAGATACTGGGGTGCCCCACCCTGGTGAATACCTAAGGCTCTGACCCTCATACATAACAGGTGTGACCAGACCAAAGAGGGAAAAAAAAAGATGGCTCAAACAGAATTTAAAGCCTCCCAACTGGTACTTTTAAGCGACTGAGAGATAGCTAACCTATCAGATGTACAGTTCAAAGCACTGGTGGTCAAGATGCTCACAGAATTGGTTGATTTTGGTCACAAATTAGATGAACAAATGCAGGCTACGATAAGAGAAATGAAAGAAAATGCACAGGGAACCAATAGTATGAGGAGGAAACTGGGACTCAAAACAATAGAGTGGACCAGAAGGAAGAAAGAAATAACCAAACAGAAAAGAGTGAAGAAATAAGAATTCAAAAAAATGAGAAGCTTAGGAACCTCCAGGACATCTTTAAACGTTCCAACATCTGAATTATAGGGGTACCAGAAGGAGAAGAGGAAGAGCAACAAGTGGAAAACTTATTTGAACAAATAATAAAGGAGAACTTCCCCATTCTGGCAAAGGAAATAGACTTCCAGGAAGTCCAGGAAGCTCTGAGAGTCCCAAAGAGGTTGGACCCCAGAAGGAACACACCAAGGCACATCATAATTACATTAGCCAAGGTAAAAATGAAGGAGAGAATCCTAGAAGCAGCAAGAGATAAGGAGATAGTAACCTACAAAGGAGTTCCCATC
The DNA here is from genome assembly GCA_004024845.1 of Tonatia bakeri. NCBI lineage: Eukaryota > Metazoa > Chordata > Mammalia > Chiroptera > Phyllostomidae > Tonatia > Tonatia bakeri. The sequence continues at coordinate 113,948 of PVIA01004321.1, forward strand.
AGACTGTCAGCTGATTTCTCAAAAGAGACCTTACAGGCAAGAAGGGGCTGGAAAGAAGTATTCCAAGTCATTGAAAGGCAAGGACCTACATCCCAGATTGCTCTATCCAGCAAAGCTTTCATTTAGAATGGAAGGGCAGATAAAGTGCTTCTCAGATAAGGTCAAGTTAAAGGAGTTCATCATCACCAAGCTCTTATTTCATGCAATGTTAAAGGGACTTACCTAAGAAAAAGAAGATAAAAAAACATGTATAGTAAAATGACAGCAAACTCACAAGTATTAACAACCACACCTAAAACAAAAACAAAAGAAACTAAGCAAACAACTAGAACAGGAACAGACCCACAGAAATGGAGAACACATGGAGGGTTAGCAACAGGGGAATGGGAGGAGGAGAGAGGGGGAAAAGGTACAGAGAATAAGTAGCATAGATGGTAGATAGAAAATAGACAGGGGGAGGGCAAGAATAGTATGGGAAATGTAGAAGCTAAAGAACTTATGACACATGGACATGAAGTAAAGGGGGGATGTGGGTGAGAGAAGGTGTGCAGGGTGGAAGGGAATGAAGGGAGGGTAATGGGACAACTGTAAGAGCATAGTCAATAAAATATATTTAAATAATATATAAGTGGCAAATAAACACATGAAACCATTTTCAACATCATTAGCCATTAAAGAAATACAAATTAAAACTACAATATTATTACGATTTATTATTAGAATGGCTAACATGACAAACAGTGATAATACCAAATGCTGGTGAGGATGAGGAAGAATATCACTCATACATTGTTGTACTGCTACTGTGGAAAACAATTTGAAAGTTTCTTAAAGAACTTAACACTTAATGGGTAAATCTACAACTAAGTATGAATAAAAATTCTGGGTATTTATCCAAAAGAAATGAAAAGACTGTTCACAATGAAATGCTTGTACATGAAAGTTTACAGCAACTTTATACATAATAGTCCATACAAACCAAATGTCCTTCAGCAGGTGAATAAACAAACTGTGGTGATGTGTACCATTAAATACCACTTAGCAATAAAGAGAACAAACCATTGATACACACAAGAACTTGGATGAGTCTCCAGGGAATTATGCCCAGTGAAAAAAGCCAATCCCAAGTTGTTGCATATTATATGGTTCCATTGAAATGACATAATTATACTGAAGAAATGAAATACAGATTAGTGGTTGCCCAATTAGTGGTTAAGGAGGGGGTGGTATTAGGAGGAAAATGGGTATATGTATAAAAGGTAACTTGAGGAATTCTTGTGTTCATGGTGATTATGGATATGTTTTGTATCTTGGCTGTATCCATCTCAGTGTCCTGGCTGAGATATTGTACTGTACATAGTTTTGTAAGATATTGCCATTGGGAGGAAACTGGGTAAAGGGCATTTCTAACAAATACATGTGAATCTACAATTATTTCAAAATAAAAATGTTTAATTAAAAAATTTATCATATATTATATTCTCTTCTATATTTTTTATTATTTGTTCCAAGTGAGATCATCTTTGCTCCTTAGTAGATTTAAAACTACTGAGAGTAGGAACTATCTTCCTAAATCTTATCTCTGCCATGGTGTTCGACACAAAGTAGACATTCAAGCAGCATCCACTGAGTGAATAAATATTGTTGAATGAATGCTCCTCTGTGCCTAGGACAGATCGATAACAGCACGTGGCTTGAGTTTTTCTGTCAAGCCAGATGGAGGAAATTTGGGGGCAGATGTGCTTTTAGCTCATCCCAATATCCGTGTCAGTACTCCCAAGAATAAGACACAGGAAACAAAGCAACACATGGTCATGATAACCATGCCCAGACAAAGCTTCTCTTCCAACGCTCTCCCCACCCCCTTGAAATGCGGAAGGAAAGAAGAAAATGAGACTGGGTAAATATATCCTTATACTCTTTCTCCTGCCTGGAGAAGCAGAGGAAAAGTCGTCACATAGAATAATGCAGCAGAAAAGTTCATATAATCCCAACTTTTCCAACTCAGAGCTGAGAGCAGCTGAGCAAGAATTCCTCTATTATCTGTCACTGTACTGTCTCTGCAGCTTCCAAATTATGTGATCATGGATCCTGCGTGCTTCCCTGGTCTGGGTGCAGGCCCTTAAAGGGGCCCAGTGAGCTGGATATAAACCAGAACATTTTTAGGGCACAAGTAATAATATAGCTTCTTTTGATTGATGTTTCTAAGGCTCAATTTAGGGAAACCAGGCTTTCTTTTTTGTATTTGTTATTTTTTAAATCTCTTGTTGCTTAGCTTTTAGGTTTTTGTATATGTCTAAATTAAATCTCCACATTTTTCTATCAATAAGGGTAAAAATACTAATGGGCCCTAAAATATGTAATGGCTAATGACAATAAACCCAACAGAAGTTCACCTACACTGTGGCTAGCTCTAGATGGCTAAATTAAGATATGATTATGTGGATGTTTATAGATTAGATATTAATTGGTCCTTCATTAAATGTCCCATATTATATAGTGTTAATGAGGATGAATAAGACATAATTTTTGTCCCTGAAGAACTCTCAGATGAGCAGACAGACACATAAAAACAAGTACAACACTGTAGTAAGAGCTATAATATGGGTGTGTTCACAGTGTTATGTAAACACAAGGAAAGGGGAAACTAACTCAACCTGTACATCCTGCCTAGTTTCTAAGACTCATAGAAGCCTGTGGTTTTCAAAAGACCTAAGTTTGTTTCCCAGCTCCAAAATGGTCTCTTTACTTAATCATGAGAAATTATAGGACACCTGCTTGTTTCAAAATTTAGGGTCTGAGGTTCCCAATATACATCCTATGCCTGAGCCTGCTTGAGGTCCAACTATTTCCAGATCTAAATATTTCCAGCTATTGAGGTGTTGTACTCAGAAACTGTGGGTAAAGTTATGAGCCCAGATTTTGGAGCCTGATTCCTCAAATTCAAATCCCAGCTCTATTTATTAGCTGTTTGGCCATGACCAAGTCATTAACCTCCCTGGACTTGATTCTCCCCAGTTGTAAAGTAGAAGTATTAATACACCTCTCTCTCGCTCATTTATGAAACGACTCATGAATTTAAATGGTATATCATTCACCTCATTCATTGCATTCCTATTCTATTACTTTTTAAACATTTATATGACCTTTAGCTGTATAATAATAATAATAATAACAATTAATAATACATTCAGCTTTTTTATAATGGCAATCCACAATTGGTTTGGTTCTTCATTCACCATATAAGATAAATTTTAAGTTTCTTAAATATCTCATGCAACTTTTTGTGACATTATGCAATTTTACAGAATATACCTACCTACCTACCTACATATTTGACCAGAAGCAAATAAACTCAAAGTTATAGCAGTTAGAATCCTGTCAGAAATGGATAGCACACTGAATTTGAGTAATTTGAAAGAGTTTTTAAGAAGGACTATTGAGGCCTGGCCAGTGTGGCTCAGGTGGTTGGAGCATCATCCGTACACCGAAAAGCTGCGGGTTCGATCCCTGGTTCAGGTGCACACGATACGCAACCAACTGATGTTTATCTCTCACATTGATGCTTCTCTCTCTCTGTCTCTCTCTCTCAAATCAATAAGCATATTCTCAGGTGAGGATTAAAAATAACAAGTAATATAAAAGGACTGTTGACAAATATGTGGAAAGGGCATAGGGAAACCAAAAGGGGTAGTGTGGCATCCAGAGAGCCACAGTCTTGGACCTGAAAAGTAAGGGGAGGAAGGAGGCAGCAGGATTCAGGGAGCGCCACTTGACAGGAGCCCTGATGGGCCCAGGCAACCCAGTAAAAAGAGGATTGGGAAAAAAGGAGCCTGATCTCACTCTTCTCTTTCCCTGGGAACTTCTGCATGTTCCTCAGCTTCCCAGAAGACCACAGAGCAGGGCTGAGAAGACTAGGGGGTTCTGGAGGGACAAGTGAAAGAAAACCAATACAGAAGACTTGTTATTTTGTGGTGAAATTCTCTTCCAGAACAACAACAATAAAACAATGAAACAACAAACTGAAGACTGATGGACAATTTGTCACTAACTGGCCTCTAAGACTGAATTCAAACTTATAGAAAGATGATGCAAAAGCTGAAGAACTTCTGGGGAAAGCATCCTTTTTAATTCTCATGTCAGATGTGGCCACAAGAGACAGCCACCCACGAATGTCTTCTTCAAAATGTATAACCAGGAGGCAAAGGAAATAATCAGACAGGATTTTCCCAACGGGAAGAGCCAGGATGATGCAACATGTGCTGCGTATTTCCCAACCACACATTTCTAAATGGGAGTTTTATTGTCGTTGCCTTGTTCCTTCCCCCATTTTTGTATACTGGATGTATTTGGAGAAGTCTTTGCTTTTAAAATTGAATTTGCCAGGTCACATGGAACCACAACCAGAACCATTGAAGAGAACTGGGTATCACACAGAAATAGTGGACTTTGGTCTGGATGTAGGAACTAGGGTTGTATTCCTTGGGGCAAAAAATAAATGTATTCTACATAAATATAAACATTAAAAAATAAGAAAATGAGTGAATGTTGCACAGCCAAAGAATCAACTGTGGTGGGCACTATGGGTGGCCTATCCAAGGGCCTTTCACAAACCCCCTTTCCCTTGCCTTTCTCTACTAAAGGGATGGGAAAGCTAAAATACACACCTTTCCAGACTTGCTTGCAGCTATAATTAACATAGTTGAGTATACTGAAATGTTGAAAGAATGCTCTGAGGATGGGTTACTGTTCTCTTTCTCCCTAAAATGTTAACATGATGTCTAAACTTGGAGCAGTCCTCTTCTGCCCATGAGGATGAATTCTGCATATTCAGTACCATCAAGCAAAATGATAGGTGAAACCTGGTTTCCTGATCATTACTGGGCAAGATTTTCAGCCAGCGTAATCATAATTACTATACACTTACCTCACATAATGGCTATTCAGTTGGCATTTTTTAACCATAATAGTTCTTTAAAAGTTATATCATTTTTGAGCAAAGACTCCTGTTGTTATTTTTGTTGTCTTCATGACTTGTTCATCCCAAAACACACAAAATAGGTATGCTATAAGAAACGGCATTTTAACATTACAATTCCAGGCAAAAACACACTCAGAGAATAACATATAGACCAAATATGAATTGTGCACCATATTGAGAGAGTTAAATTCACTAAAATATGTAAAGTGTTTATAACAGTGGCTACCACATAACACAAGCAGGGCCAGTTTCATGGCCATGGACCTGGAGTCACACAGGGTCTAGTGCTTGGAAGAGTCCGGTGCTTTGTTTAATGCTCTGCTGCTGCTATCTTGAAATAATTTCTATTTTTTAAAAGATTTTATTTATCTTTAGAGAGAGGGGAAGGGAGGGAGAAATAGAGGGAGAGAAACATTTATGTGTGAGAGAAACATTGATTAGCTGCCTCTTACACACCCCCACTGAGGACTGAACCTATAACCCAGGCATGTGCCTTGACTGGAAATTGAACCAGTGACCTTTCACTTCGTGGAAAGATGCCCAATGAACTGAGCCACACCCGTCAGAGCTGAAATAATTTTATCTTGAACTTATGTATTGTAAACAAACACTGATGGAACAATAGAACCTGCAGATAAGCAAAGGAGATATGTGTAATATGTGCATCCTCCATTCTTCATTGTCTCATTTGCAAATTGTGCAGGTGATGACTCATGGGTACAGAATTCTGGCCACTATGTGTGGGCATTGAGCAAAACTCCAAGCAAGAACAAAGTAAGAACATTACATCTAAAACTAAGTAAATGATTGCACTGACAGCTCCATAAGGCATGCTTTCTGCCTGAACAAAAACTTGCTTTGAATGCAGAAAGAAGGCAATGTCATTTTAAGAAATATGAACAATGAAGGAGCCCTATCATATCTTTCCAATGTCCTTGTATTAGCCAATCACTTACATGAAAAATAATTTAGAATGACATTAAATGGAAAATTTAAAACACAGGACAAGTTGAGAGACTGCAGAAGAAAAAGAAGCTTTATATTTTAGTACATTTAAGAGTACTCTTTTCTTTTTCTTCCTCTTCTTTTTTTTTAAAAACAATGACTCCCTCATTTTCATTTTGTACTGGACTTTTCAAATTATGGATTTGACCTTGGATATGATATACATTTACACATGGCACATACAGGAAAACTATAAACTAGCTATACTAAACATTAATTAGATATCCAATTAACAATAATACCCCAATAACTGGCCCTTTAATAGAGGGGGATGAAAATACATGTTTTAAAAGAGCCTGCTCTATGTATAGCTGAATTTAATTTAGCTGAAGATCCATCTTCTGTAATATCTGGGGGGCGGGGCAGGGAACAAATTCTCTCTCCTACCTAATGCTGGGCAAAAAAAACAAAAACAAAAACCAAACAAACAAGCAAACAAAAAAACAACACAGAGACAAGAGCCAGCTTTTGGGGCACTGTGGATCCTGGGAGAAACTTCACTCCCTGAGCCCTTCCCAGCAGTTCCGCCCAGTGCAACAGGGAGGATCATCTCACTGTGTTTGGATGTGGTTGCACAGAAGGGGCAGATGAATGGCTGCTGTCCTATCTCAGTCTATTGTTTTAAACTGCCCTGAGGCAGAGGCCAAGAGAGTATCGTAAAACTGGCACAGACACCCAGGACTGTTGGTAGGATAAAGAAGTTAAAAAAATTTTATTTTCTATTGATTGATTTGGGTGGGGGGAGAGAGAAACACCATTTTGTTGTTCTACTTACTTATGCATTCATTGGTTGTTGATTCTTGTATGTGCCCTGATCTGGATGGAACCTGAAATCTTGTCATATTGGGATAAAGTACCAACCAACTGAGCTATCTGGCCAGGGCCTAGGATAAAACATTTCAAAGATCAGGTACTACTCTCAAAGTCTATGACTCACATGGATTTGCAGCATTGGATAATAGCTCATGCAATTGAAATGTACTAAGTTTTAGAAGAGTTACATGGTCAGAAAACCCCTAAACATGGCAATGAACTTCCTTAAGCCTCCAGAATTCACATCAAAAAGTGGTCTCAGTAGGAGGCAGGGTCATCAGATCAGCCCTAATTTGTTGTAGCTTGCATATGCATATGCATTTTGATCTTACCAGAACAGAGGAAACACAACACAAAACTATTTTTATTTTGCTTTTTGATACATACATACACTATGAGCATTCTCTGCCTTCAGCTTACTATTGAGGGAAGGAGGACAGACAGGAAAAGTAACCATGGGTTGCCCTACTTTTTTTCCTGGTTTGCTGTTACACACAATACCCCTCACTCAGTAATAAATCATTTCCCTCTACTGTCCCTGTTCGGCTCCAATGGGTTGCCCTAAAAATCAAATGGAAAGTGAGTTTCAAGTACTTTTGGCTTTCTGTTCAATCACTCTAAGATCTGAGAGGCTTTTCTTAAATAGAGTGTGATAATGCTCAGGTCAGTCTCCTTTCTGCAATGACTCAAACTGGGATTCAGACAGGACCAGGCTTGTCTGCTGAACTGGTAGGGCAGGCCTGCCAGAGGGTTTGCTTGGCTTTGTTGTTTGAAAAGGAGGGAGGCAGGGCGCTCAAGTCCTAGAGGGAAGGAGATGTGGGGGAACATGACAGCATCTCAATGACGTGCCCTTGGCTGGCTGCACAGACTTGGGATTGAATCTATGGAGAGAATGACTGCAGGCAGACACAGGAGGTGCTGTTTTTGTAAGGGACTCTGTGGGACACTGTGGGACATGAGGATGCAGGCAGTGCCGCTTCTGGGCCCGGGTAAGGGTGAACACCTTCTCCCCAGTTAGGCACAGACCACAGCCTGTCTTCAGAACACTAAGGACTGATCTGCAGCTTTGGGGGTCAGGCGGCTGCCCCTTTAGCCAGGACTTCAGTAGAGTCTCAGTGGACTTCTTGGTGGACCTCACTGACAGCGGCATCCACTGGGAAGCCAGTCCCTGGGAAGCTTCCACAAGCCAGTCCCTGGGAAGCTTCCCAGGGGGATGTTAAACCATGTATCTTCTATGGGCTTCAGCCAGCTCCCAGTCCAGGTTCTCTGGGTGATATCCAGTCCCCTTCCAAATGTAGATCCTCAGATCTGAGCAAGTCAAACAATCCTACATAAAATAGTGGAGGGAGAACAGAATAACTTCAAGAATAACTCCCACTTTGGAAAAGAAAGAATACACTGGTCCCTGGACCATAGCATATATTCCTTCCTGCAGGACAGGAATAGCAAAGACTCCTTGAGTCCTTGACCTACCGCCAGCTGCCCCAGCTTCTGATCTTGGGAGACGTCTCCTTGGCTCATTGACTTCCGTGATGACCAGCTCTGCTTTCTGAAGACCTCCCCTGCTGGAACTGTGAGGATAAAGTGTACACTAGGTCTGTGGATGGTGGTGGGAAGAGCTGGAGCAATAAAAATTTTATTTTTAGACACAGTATTAACATTTTAATCTCTGGAGGGGACTGCCAATCTGTGCAATCTGTTTAAGTAATTGTCCAGAAGCGAGGAGGGAAATCTGAAGGTCAAAGCGGAAATCTGAAGGTGTTTCCTGCCTGCACCTCCTGGAGTGTGGCACCTTTGACAAACCTGTTACACCTGGGGTACTGGGAGCCACTGGAGGGAGCTGGTTGACAGGCACCAGCTGCAAGAAAATGTCTCACTAGAGAATGTTGGAGTCGGCTTTGCCATGTGGCCTCAATATTAAAATGACAGCGTTAGAGCGGAGGCACCAAATGCGGATCCTTTTCATAATTTCAATCAATGACAACCAAATTATTTTCCCACCTCTGAAATTTACTCTTTTGGGAGAAAAAAAAATCTAAGAACTTGCTTTTTAAACTTAACTCTCATAACTATTTTCCATATTCTTTTGAGTGCCCTTTTAAAGGACTTTATAACTATACCCTATAAAAAGAGTTAATTACTATCACTTTTTCACTTATAAATAACAAAGCATATAGGTAGAAATTTTTCAAAAAAAATTTAAAGCGTACTTCCTTTGATTATAGTCCAAGACCCAGTTAAATTTCTTTAAATTTCATGATTGCTTTATTTAGAATTTATGACAATTTAAGGTGTAATTGATTCGTATTAATTATGACTTAAAGTAACTTTTTGCTCTGTGAATTTAGTCTAAAGCTGATGACTTTTTTTTTAATCAAGAGCTCATAAATTAACAATTTATTCTATGAGCCTTCAACTTTTGGCTTTAGCAATAAATTATTTTGTGCTAAATGGCTTGTGTTCATTGTTCAAAAAAATACTACTTTATTTGTTCCTTATTTATAATATTATATATGCGATATTCAGGACACATTGCCTTTATAGGCATTTTGTGATAAGGAAATCTCACTTGATAGAATAGCCATTTTCTTTTTGTTGCTAGTTTGTGAGATTTTGTTTTAACATACTTATAATTCAAAACTCAGAGTTGTTTTAAGAATTTATAATAATTTTAATTCATTGACTAGATAGTTATGTGGAAATAAAGTCTCATACAATATATGAGAAAGTTTGAGTGATAAAGTTAACACATCTAAATTCTCTCATATGTAATAGTAAAATAATATTACAAAAATTACATGAACAGAATGAAGCACATTCCATGTTATTTTAGTTAAAAATGTAGTTTTACAAACCAAATAAGGTTTCAGTTGTCAGGGAAGAGGAAAGGGAAGAGCAATAATAATAAACAATGCTTGATCTGACCCAACAATGTATATACGTTACACAATGTATATTGTTTATTCGTATATATGGCTTTGTTTAAGGACCTGCACTTGGTTTCATCATTTTTATGTGTGTAGGAGAATGTGAATAAAGGTAAGTTAATTTTAATGTTTAATTTGAATTTCTGGCAACATGTATTTCAGCCAAAAAAAACTGCACTCTTTCACCAGTTGCTTTTGGCAATGAACCCCACAGTGACTGATCTTCCTGACCTCATCCTGGAGTTTGGCTGGAGTGACCAGTTTTAATCAACCTGAAAATAATGACTCTTTGTCTATTGGAAAACAAATGGCGACAGATTGGCTCTTTCTGCTACAACCACAGCTCATCTGACTGGCTTTACCCATGAAAGTCTTAGAAAAGTGTGGAATACAATTTGAGGAGTTAGTTGTGTGTGAAAATCTTAATGAACTCAGTCACCTTGTAATTTAATGTCCAAGAAGCAGCTGTCTGAACAGATTAGCCATTAAGTCTCAGATGTGGGGCTGTGTGACCTTAGTTTGCATATTTTTAAAATCTGATTCTGCAGAATGTGGTTGAGCGTGGAGTCTCTGAGCACTGCCTTGCTTCTATCAGGTTATGATGCTCCAGAGCAGAGCTGAGTCAGTCAGTCACTAGGAGAAAAACAAAAGGTGGCACTCTTTCCTTGCTTTATATAACTTTACTAAATTAAAATTGTTTTATATAATTAGCATTAGATCACTGGTCACTTTTGTTCTCTGAGATGCTAAGTCGACATTCATTTGTGACATTGGTGGGTAATAAAAACATCATTCATGGTCGTCATAGTGCATTTATTTCTGAAGATAGATATGGCTGTTGCTGGGATTCAGAAAACTGCCAATAACATAACAAAGACACTAAAATAGTGTTGCTAAAGGAAATGCCTAGAAGAACAGGGCAGGTAAAAGTTGAGCTGTGTGAGACTACCAATGTTCCTTCAATATTTGTAATAGAATCTTCCTCGGAATACATACTATACTTCCCAGCCTCCCTTGCAACTAGGTGAGACCATGTGGTATGGACTGAACTGTGTATCCCCCAAATTCATATACTGAAGCTTAACCCCTCCACCCCGTGTCATTGTTTCTGGAGAGAAGGTCTTCAGGAGGTAATTGAAGTTTAATGAGGTCATAAGGATGCGACCCTAATCCCATAAGACTGTGGCCTTCTAAAAAGAAGATCTCTCTCTCTTTCTCCCCACCTCACCAAAGGACATAGTGAGAAGATAGCTGTCCACACACCGAGAAGAGAGCTGTCACCAAAAACCAAATCAGCCAGCATCTTGATCTTGAACTTCCCAGCCTCCGGTCTGTGAGAAATAGATTTCTGTTATTTGTACCACCCAGTCTTTAGGGGACTAAGACACCATGAAACTAAGTTCTGGCCAATGAATTACGAGTAGAAATAGTAAGTGTAACTTCTGGGTTGTACCATTATAGAGAATGGGCATACCCTCCCTTTCCCCTTCCCTCTTTCTCATCAGCAGGAACCTGTACATGGTGGTACTCAGCCACCTTGACCCCTCATATGAGGACAATGCCTTAGGATGGCTGAGCAACAACACAGAAGGGGTCGAGGTCCCTCGCACCAGGAATCTGTCATCCTAGCTCTGTACTGCTCGTGTTCGAACTACAGTACATGAGAGAGAAAAAAATTCACTTCATTTAAGTCCGTGTACTTTGGGTCTTTGTCTTAACAGTAGAATCTGTTTATTAATTCACACAGTATATAAAAAAAATTAAGAGGAGTGGTTAAAGTCCTAAAAGCATTAAAATACAAACTTTAGTAAACAATGTGCACATAAAAAATCCCCCCACAACAACATAAATAAATACATCTCGGGGTAGATTAAACTCATTTGCAATTGTAGCTGTTAATTTTCAATGTCTTTTTTGAAGCTTGGACTCAAGAATCCCTGGAACGCTGCCACATGCTACATATTTACCCCCCTCTGTTCCAGTTTGTTCAAAGCACGCCTCTCACATGGCCCAAGGTGACTCTGCCTGTCAATCCTTTATAAGATCAAGACCTGGGGGTGGGTGGGGGAACACCTAGTTCAGGTCCTTTATTCTTGACTGGTTGATTCATTGTGATAACAGGAAGTTGAAAACTAAGGGCTATGGGTTCATGAGGTGCCAAAAGAAAAGAAATTTGAAGATGGATTGGGGAGAAAGTCCCCCTGAGGGGATGGGAACAGGGCCATCCCTTATTGTGTAGATCATGTACTTCACAATTCTAAGGCAGCCCATTCATGAAGGAGTCAGACAATCTTCTGACAATCTTCCAAGTGTTCGTGTAGTGCCTCTGGTTAAGGCTCCTTTCCCTCGTTCGTATACGGTTGCAGCATAGGCTGGCAGGGGTGCTAGGGTGGGTGCTAAAGACCAAGGGGGGGAGAACCCTGGGAGTAGAGAGAGAGAGAAAGAGGCAATTTCCAGAAAAAGAACAAAATTACCTTCCACTTTGTAAAAAATCAGTGAGGATTCACAGTGTCAGGGAGGAGTTTCAGAATATACAATGGGGTAGCATCCGGATCCTGGGACAGCTCCGAGGGGCAGGACCCCCCAACAAGAGGACCAATGCTGTGTAGGTGGTGAGGACACCTACCCACGACTGTGTGTGTAGTCACTGCACAGGAAATCCTACACACCCAAGTGGTGGTCGGCGAATGGGGTGGGGAGAGCTTTCCATTATCAAATTCCAACCATTAAAAAAACTCATTTTATGTCAAACTTATTTCAAAGTAGCCATCCCATATATCAGGATTTTTAAGACTTGAGGGGAGAGGGAAATGGTGACATTTTGTGAAATTCATTGCCCATGTTTTAAAATATTACCTAATGTTCTATGTCAGAGGTTGTGAACTAGGCTGCTGAGGTCAAATTTGACCATGCAGTTATGTATTGCTTTGGTGAGTGACATAGCAATTTTTGAGAGAATTGTTATTGGATATCAATATTTAAAAGAAAGATATTTCACAATAAAATTGGGATTTGAGAATTCTTTCTTGAAAACTGGAATACGTGGCTACTCTGAGCTTACACGTGTCCCCTTAGGGAAATAATCCATGGAGCAGAGGAAAGGCAGCCTCTTATACGCAACCTCTACTCTTCATTCCCAGTCCCCGCCTGGCCTGCCCCATTTATGTCGTCTGCCTGGCTTCCATGGGCATTTGACTTGGCTGCCCCTAGAATTTGAACAGGGACTGCTGTCCCCCAGAGAAGGAGCCAGCGTGTTGCTGGCAGAGTGCGTGGAGTGCGTGCTCTGTAAATGTTCATTGGATAATGAATGGATGAATTGATCCTGCTCAGGGCTCGCCAGAGTCTGATGTCAACGACCATCCTCAGGCTAGAATACGTTATGGACCAGTGTTTTGATCATCTTGCTGGGACCTCTGCTTCCAGCCAGGAGACAGGTGAACTGTCAAAGCCAATGTCATGAGTCCATCTCCAGGGAGTCAGCTTTTAGAGTTATTACTGATAAGTTTGCAGAACCTGGTCCTGCTCATTTTTTATTGAAATCATTACTTTCTGATTGTCTACATGGGTAGGCAATGGTGCTTCGGGACTGACCTAAGTAACTCCTAGACTGAGGCTTTTCTGTTTGTGTATCTTTGTGAAGCTTCTTTAGATTCTGTATTTTTTTTAAAGATGACATAAAATAAAAGCCTGGTGATCTGATTTTGCTTATCAGCTTATTCAACAATTCTGTGATTTCAGTAATTTCCTCAGGAAACGGTGTTTGATTCCAAATGAAACACTTAAGTGTTTTATCTGCAAGTAACACACCAAGTGTCCCAAGAGAATGGACTGTTAAAGGAAAACTGGGGGTGGGTGATTCAAGAAGGGATCAGCTGAGGTTGTTTTGTAGTCTCAGCAGCAGGAGCGGGTGGGGACCATGAAGAAATATTTTAATTTTGAATTACATGGGGGTATACTGGTATACATTCAAATGCGAAGTGCTTCTAAAATGAAAGGAAAATAATCTAATCCGTGCTTTAGAGATGAAACCTCTGATTTCGGTTTAATGTTTTTGCTATTCTACTTCGCTCAGTTGTTGTCACTTCTGCTCCTTTTTATGTAAGTTGGAACAATGACAAAATTTCTCTAGAGTTCTGCAGGCTGGTTGGTGCTTCACAGATAAGTCCAACGGATTTTAAACTCCTTTCCGAAGGACACAGTATATCAAGGAAATAACACTAAACTTAATGCTTCATTGCCAAGATCTTTTACGTCCCTACATGTTAGGTGTATCATTTCAGGTAACTAATCACTTCTCCCTCCTTACAATTCACGAAACAAGAAACATTTCTTGTACTCAGCCTGAGTGTATATTTCCTGAGCCCTTTTCCAAAGTCCAACACTTAAGGGAGAGAAAAGCATTCTCTCCCTTCTGAAAGCATTTATTAAGCTTCTTTGATGTGCCTATTCCTGGTCCAGCAAGAGTCATAGGGTAGTGGTTGGAAGGAACAGGAAAGGAGGGAAAGAAGGACTAGGGAACACAGAGGACTCTTGTGATGAAATAGTCCCTGGTCAAAAAGCCAGTTTTGAGGGCAGATAAAATGTATACATTTTATTTATTCAATCCATGCATGCATTCATTTATCCATGGTTATCATGCACTTATTAATTTATATTTGGGAAAGTATAACATGAACAAAATCAAAAGGCCTACAATAGATTGGGAAAACAGTGCTGAGTGTGTAAAAGCAATAAATGTTAGCTATTATGTCTATAATGAACAAAAATGTTAGTATCACAAAGAGCTTTTACAAATTAGTAAGAAAAGGAAAAACCCTTCGATTGAAGATTGAGCAAGGATTATGAACAGACCAATTATAGAGAAGGAATTCCTAATCATCAATAAATATCTAAAAATATGGTCAGCCTTGCTAGAGGTCAGGGGAAACATCCATTTAAACCACAGACTCCTTTCTCTCTCTCTCCTCTCCTTTTTCCCCTTTTTTCTTTTTCTTCCCTCCCTCCCTCCCTCCCTCCCTCCCTCCCTCCCTCCCTTCCTTCCTTCCCTTTCTCTCTCTCCATCCCAAAACAAAAACAAAACCCAAATAAACAATGAGATGCTAAGTTTTACACATCAGGGTTGCAAAATTAAAAAGGGCAGGAGAGGATGGGGAAAAAATGTTTGCTACAACTTTGGGAAAAGAAATCTGGTGGACTCTATTAAAAATAAAAGTGCACAAGACCTCCTCTGGCCTGGTTCATTGTGGCTTAAACTCAGGAGTACATGGGGTTTTGGGGGAAAAGTGCACACACAGGGCTAGAACTGTGTACATTCTGGGAGCTTACACATGCAGGGGAAACCCCTGTCGGGGTTTTCCTCAGGGAGTGGAATGATCAGACCTAGCAGGGATGACGATCAGGTTTTGTGCTTCAGAAGGATGGCCTCTGGCTGCGGTGCAGAAAGTGTGGTGGACAATCCCAGGCTGGAGGCAGGGAGAGGAGGTAACTGGCTGCGAGGAAAATGAGGGCCTGAGGCTGGGGCAGCTGACCCGAGGGGAGTGAGTACTATCAAGTCACTCAGGGTGTGCAGTCCACGGGCCACCTAAGGGAATACTCACGAATGGATGGTAGACTGCAGGACCCCAGGAGGCAGAAGTGAGAATGGATTGGAGGAGTCTAGGAAACAAAGCTGTCCTAGATCAGTTGTAAAGCAGCTACAATTTACACGAAGCTCTTCCTCCGACCTTAGCTGTTTTTGGTTTGGGACCTCATGCTGCCCTGGTGGATTAAGGAACACTGCACCCCAGGCCCTCAGCAAGCCTCCCTCCCTCCGGCAGTGCTTCAGGCATCCCCGTTCTCCAGGCTTCAAGCTGTGAGCCGCTGCAGGGCAGGGACCACATCCTACTCATTATCGTGTCCCAGCCTCTGGCCTTGTGTCTGTCACACAGTGAATGCTCAATACGTATTTGCTTATTCTGTACTTTCATCTAGTTATTAAGAAGATAATTAACTAGATCATGCCAAAATATACAAGACAGCCAACTTAATGTGTGATCTTTCCTGGAGTCTGCTGTTAATCTGAAGGAATGTATTAGTGCTGGTGAAATTGCTGGGAGATGGAGAGCTTTTGAAATTTGTGTCTTCCAGGTCTGTCAAATCATGCAACACAGGCGATCACCTAGATAAAATATGTTAACCTGGCTCAGCAGGCAAAAGTACTGAGTGCCACATTCAGTTATGAGATTCCAGTGAAATAATTCACAAAAAGATGTTTAGAGAGGGCAAAGTAGAACAAAAATTCAAGTTCTGTCACAATCCGATTCATGCTCTTCACAGAATTCACTTTATGGAGCAGCAGAATCTGGGTGTATTTGAGGGCTTTGATTTGGTTCTATCAATCTGTGGTACCCAGACATGGAAAGTTTACATGTTAACAACTCTCTAGCTTGGTCTGCAATCTCAGTACTTCATAGTGCAGCTGCTTTGGGCTTTTCACAACCTAAACTTGCCCTGGGCTGATGAATTACCAATCTGATTTCACTGATGGTCTCTTTTCTTCAGCCTTTTGGATGTTCCCAGCTCCACTGGGGCCAGCGATGGCTCTTACTCTTGTCCACACTGAGTGTGTGTTAGTCTTTTCCCTGGGAGACCTAGAATCAACTCCCAGGAGGAGGGCAGAGGCCTGTCCTCAATAATGTACCTTCTACATGGCTCTGTATTGGGCACACAAAGGGAACCCAGTAAATGTATTTGGGTGCCAGTTAAAATGAACCATGGAAAAGAGGAGACTTTTGGCATTCTCTGACTGCATGGAAAGAAACTGTCTAGGGACAGAAAGTAAATCCTGAAGTCACTGATTTATTGCTGGTCCCCAAAGGGGCCAGGCTCTTGCCTGAAAACACTCTACTCTCCCCACCCCCACAATGATTGCACTTTAATTATATATATTTTCTCAATTACCATTTACATTCAATATTATTTGTATTAGTTTCAGGTATAGAGCATAGTGTTTAGGCAATCATATACTTTACAAAGTGATCCCCTCGATATTTCCAGTACCCACCTGGCATCATACATAGTTTTTGCAATATTGTTAATTATATTCCTTATGCTGTACTTTACATCCCCATGACTGCTTTGTAACTACCAATTCATACTTCTTAATCCCTTCACATTTTTCACCCAGCCCCCCAATTCTCCTCCCCTCTGGCAACCATCAGTCTGTCCTCTGTGAGACACTCTACTTGCATGTATTTCATTCACATCACGTACTCAGAAACAACACCTACTCCTGTGGTCAATAACCATAATAATATAATGGCAGCTACTATTTATTGTTCAAACATCAAGCAGTATGCCTAATATTCTTTGTATGTTTTAATTCTATTCTTAGAACAACCCAGCAAGAGGAATTATTATCCTCATTTCATCTTTGAGATAAATCAGAGAGTTAAATGACTGCCCAAGGTCACCAGGATGGTAAGTATTGGAGTTTTTTGGTTTCTAAATGTGTGCTTAAGTCTCATTGAGGAGCTATTTGCTGGTTTCCTTCTGACCCCATCCCAGCCCCACTCACTTCCTAGTACATCAGACATTTTCCTCAGTGCTGGCAAGGTAAAGAAGGGTATGTGGATTGTTATAATACAGTGTGCTTAGCGCTCTGGTCTCTGATAAAGGAGTGCAGGCCGTGCCATGAAGACCAAGGCCGAGACACTTCCATCAGACCCGCGTCAGGAGTGGGGCAGTCTTCTCAGAGGAAGGGATCCATGAATATACTGACAGTTTTAAAAAAGAATAGGAATGTTATAGGTGGAGAAGTGAAAAAACATTATTTTGGGAACCGTTAAGCAAAGGGCTTAAGTCCCGATTTACCTCCACACTAGCTGTGTGACTTGAAAAAGTTACTTAACCTCTTTGCACTTCAATTTACTCATATTAAAGTGAGGCTAATAATTCATCACATGCAGAGATCTGGTGAAAGCCAAGGGGATAACACAGGGAGAGTGTGTAGCTGTGCTGTCTGGTTTGCAGAAGGTATTTGCAAATGGCAGTGGTAGTGGATGGTGGTGGCGGAGTCATTGTTACCATGACTGAGGGAGGAGGCTTGTGGCAGAGCCCCCGGAACAGACAAGACTGCAGGCGGACTACTGACTAACCTGAGGAGGGAAGAATTCTGAAGACTGAGCTCAGCAATAGCTTCAGGGAAGGAGAGGTGGGGAAGATCTAGAGATATTTTGGAAGTTGTAGGTGAAATAGAAAGAATCTGGTGATTGTTTGGATAGGTTATCAATTCAAGGAGAGGGAGGAGCCTTCTCAGGTGCTGGGGGTGGGCCAGCAGAAGAAACGATGTGAATACACCCACTGTTTAGAGTCCACCACCCTGTGGTGTCAATCGAGATTTCACTGCAGTCGTTTGAGGCTGACACAGTGACTGGGAAGTGGCTCAGCCTGATGACAGGGACTGGGAGGAAGAGGGTGCTGCACATTCCTAGCCCTTACCCTCGCATCTCATTTCTATCTGTGATCTCAATGAAACAGTAGCATGTGGAGATGGTAACCCCCAAATTATTTGGGATGGCATTGTTTCCTTTGGCTTTTAAGCACCTTTTATTCTCAGGAAGATTTAGAATTAAGTATAGAGGCAAACCCAGGCGATAAGTAATTTTTGTGTTAAGTGACCTGTGGTACTTTAAGTATTTATGATACCTAAGAGAATAGAGCCTATAAGAATAAACAAGCAATCTTGTTTCCAATATAAATTTGTAGTTGAATAATTAATTTAAACTCATGACTATAAATTGGAACATATAAGAATATCTTACTAAGTTCAAGGAACAAAATCACAGAAAGGGAGGTCACATGGAGGGTTAGCAACAGGGGAGTGGGAGGAGGAGAGAGGGGTAAAAGGTGCAGAGAATAAGTAGCATAGATGGTAGGGAGAAAATAGACAGGGGGAGGGTAAGAATAGTATGGGAAATGTAGAAGCTAAAGAACTTATGACACACAGACATGAACTAAAGGGGTGGAATGTGGGTGGGAGGGGGTGGGCAGGGTGGAGGGGTGAAGGGGGGAAATGGGACAACTGTAATAGCATAATCAATAAAATAGACTAAAAAAAGAATATCTTACTAAGTTCAAAGACAGGATTAGAAATCTTAAAACATTAAAAATATGCTTAACATCCATGTATAAGAGTAATTTAGGTTCTTAAAAAGGTTTTGCTTTAAATACTTAAGATGGAAACAAAAGTATAAATGCAGTTTAAAATGTTCGAGGATATTTTTTAATTAACTGTGTTTGTATATTAACTTAATACTGTAACCAAAGCTTTCTTAAAAGTCATTGTTAAAATTTGTTAGTTTTCTGAACAGATTAATAAGATTTGTAAGAGTAAAAGCTGAAGGACTTATACTTTTCATTTTTAACTTCAATATATCACTTATTTAAAAAAATCCTGAATAATCCTTTCCGCTCATAAAAGTCTCTCAAAAGGGGCAAAAATATCCGTGCATTGACATGATGTATGCCTAAATTAGAAGGAGTACTACATAATGTTTCTCAAATATATGCATGTTATTAATAATGTATTCTCAAATATACATCATACATTATATATAACAGCACACTCCTGATATGCATTGGTGTGTGCATACATGAGTGCATCCTTTTCCTCTCTCAGGAGCAGCGACTGTATGCAAACTAAGGGTCGGATGGCCTTGTCTGAAAGTGGTTTTCCCCAGCTCTGATGTCAGTAATCCATGCAGAGAACAAAGGGGTTTTGTTTCATGGAGCCTAACTGCCTGCTGAATGAATGAATGAATGAATGAATGAATGAATGAATAAAGCAAGCACTGCCTGCATTAAAGGAAGGTAAATATTGGCCCTGACACCATATGTTTGCTAGGAGCCAGCTGCAGTGTGCTGGCAGGTTCAATCAGTCAGGGGCCTTGGTCATTCAGGAATACGGTCTGGAAAGCGGCTGAAATATCAATAAGACTCTCCTGCTTGTGCCTTAATCCTTCCTCCGCCCCTAATTCCTTCACCAAAGGCAGCTTGCAAAATCTGACCCCCCCCCCCAAATAAAAGAAAGAAGAAAAAAGAAAAATACAATGAATATTGATTGTCTAATCTCAGATGGTCCTATGGGAGCCTTTGTTAAATCAGACTGAGGAGGATTAGCATATCTTTGTTTTATTTCACCTTTACTAAAGAAAGGAAAAATTATTCTATTGGGCCAGACCTATGAGGATGAGGGCATCTATATATCTCTATCTCTATCTAATCTATATCTATATCTATATCTATATCTATATCTATATCATCTATATCTATATCTATATCTATATCTATATCTATATCTATATCTATATCTATATCATGCCCTAGGGGAACAGACCTCCTTTCCCCGAAGCATCACTTGCTGGGCAGTCCCATCACCTCCCTGAGCCCCAGTTCACTCAGCTTCACAAGGAGGATGATACTGGTCCTGCCTCTGTCACAGGGTTTAGAAGCTTAAATGAGGTTACTTATAGAACAGGGCAGGAGAAAGGCTGTGGATTTTAAAAACTTAATGATGATGACTTCTGAGTAACAAGTCACTCTGGAGCATACCCTCAACCCATCTTTGCTTTCTGTCCCCCAAGTCCTGAGTGGCCAAAGGACTGGCAAGAACAGGACAGGCTGTTATTGGAGGTGGCCATGGTGACTTTCACAGGGCAAGAAATCCCTTGGTTTTCCCTAGTTCTTTCAGAATTAAGAAGTCTAAGTTATAGATTTTCAAAGTAAAGAAATTTACTCATTTTAAAGATACCCTGAATCAGAAAAGTTAAATATTTTCATTCAATAATAGACAAAAATGATTTCTAAGGAGTGGCATATCATAAGTGGTCCTTTAAAAAATGTATGTTGTTTATTTGGTTACTTGCTGTCTTATGTAAATAGATGGGTGTGGGTTTCAATCAGGATTACATTTAGTTATCTATAACAAAAACAACCCCCTCAAAACCAACAACCGGGCTTTGAACAGGCGGACATGAAGAGGCCTGGAGACAGGCTGCCAGGGCTGGGCTGCCAGGGCTGGGGTGCGGCTTCCTGGCTGGCAGGGCCCAGGCTCCGCCTCTGTTTCCCTGTCCCTGTCTTTAGACAGCCGTCTGCGCTCCAGCCATGCATTCAGGTTCCAGTTACGGGGAAGGAGGGCAAAGACGCTGCTTGTCTCCTTCCTTCTTCTCACAGATTTTTAGGAAGACTTTTGAGGCTTTCATTTAATACTTAACAAACCCCATTGGCCAGATCTGAGCCACAGGGCCATACCTACTGGCCAGTGAACTCGGGGAAAAGGCCTGGTTAAAAATTAGGGTTTAGTTTCAGAGGTAGATTATATGCCACATTTTACTTTATATATAGATAATGGGAACATAAATTTCAAGTTATTATAAATTGAAAAGTTAGAAAAATTGTTTGTGTAATATTCAAAGACTGCCTCTTTCTACTTAACTCTCACCCATTCCGTCCACGCATACTACTTTTCTGCAGATCTGAATAAATAAATTAACTAAAAGCTGTGATGTGCCAGGCATTGTCTTAGGTGTTGCAGATAAATGGCTGAACAGAGTCCTGCCTGTCTGCCTTCCAGCAGCTCACAGTCTAACAGGGGAGGCAGACATGTAAAATACGTATCATCATAGTACTGTAGTCAAAAAATAATCTAGTCAACCCCCCAAAATCACATATTGATTTTCTAGGGCCCTATTTGCTCTTTCACTTTATATACTAGTGATGTAGCTAAAGGAAGAGCACTATTTGTTAAGAACCATCACTCCGAACAACCACAGACTCCACGAGGGCGGAGACCAGGTCTGGGTTGCTCACTGCTGGGCCTGGTGCCCAGTGCGTAGTCACCGAGCACTGACTGAGTAGGAACGTGAATGAAAACATGTGAGGAAAGGGGAGTCTGAGGAGCATTTTTAACATGTATAATTTATATAACGTGGAAACTTGGTATATGAAAATATGCATTTGACAAAAATATAAGGCTTGTGAAGATTTCTTACCTTGGACACATGGCCTCCATTTTATAATACAATTTGTCAAACAACCCTGTGTATTAAATCATGACTTGTGTAGTGGACATTTGTTGGTTTACTCCTACCTTCTTTCTATCCCTTAATTTACCCTCTCAGTGCTCCTATTTGGGGATCGTATGTAATTCCAGAGAAGCAAATCCTGCCTATCACTTTGGAGGTGCCTTTGACCTAGGCTAAGCCATGCGGTATAGTCTCCCTCTAGCCCTGGTGATTGCTTCAGGGATGAATCACATCATCATCACTAACAACAATAATACTTTCATAGCATTTACTAAGTGCCAGGCACTGTTTTAAGCACTGCATTCATCCATCTAATCTTTACAACATCTGCATGGGGTAGGTGTTATTGTCATACCCAATCTGCTGCTGAGGTGCAAAGCTGTTAAATAGTGAGCTGGTTTGGGTTCCAAACTCGCACAGTTTGGTTCTGCAATCTATGTTCCTAATGGTTCCACTTGCAGTCACTCAAGCTGGTCCCTCAGAGTGAATCCTGGGCCTCCAACTAAGAAAGTTAGAACAGTTGGCTCCCTTTGCTCTGTGTGGTATGGACAGCAAATGTGAGTCCTGATTCTACTCCAGCATCTGAATGCTTCAAGAGGAGCTAGGATAAGTCCAAGACCAATACAAGGAAGTGACAGAGGTGAAAGGAAAGAGAGAATCAGAGTCAGTTCTTGGATGCTGCTAGAAACTGGTAGAAGTAAGGTAGTAAACTCTGTTTCAAAGGTTGCTTTAGAGACGTCTGGTCAGGATGGCTGCATAGATAAACACAGCTCACCTCCTCACACAACCACATCAAAATTACAACTAAAATATTGAACAACCATCATTCAGAATTGTCAGAAATTGAGTTGAATGGAAGTCTGACCACTAGGGAATTAAAGAAACCACATCCATCCAGACTTGTAGGAGGGGCACAGACATGGAATGGGCTGGTCCCCACATCCATGTGTGGTGGATACAATTTTGGTAGGGACAGCTTGGTAGAAAGAAGTCCCAGCCCCACATCAGGCTGCCCGGCATAGGGTTTCAGCACCAGGAAGATAGACTCCA
The DNA here is from genome assembly GCA_004024845.1 of Tonatia bakeri. Lineage (NCBI taxonomy): Eukaryota > Metazoa > Chordata > Mammalia > Chiroptera > Phyllostomidae > Tonatia > Tonatia bakeri. Next base: position 136,786 of record PVIA01004321.1, read on the forward strand.
TAACTTCTGGCTGCAAAAACCAGTGGGGATTGAGTTGGTGGAAGAAGCTTTCAGAGTTCCAAGCAATTCCTCTTAAATAACCCACACATGGACTTACTCAGACTTACTCGCTCTAAGCTATAGCACCAGAGTAGCAGTCAGAAAGGCACCAGTGGCACACAGAAAGAAACTGAAGTATCTGGCATCAAGGCAGGAGCTGGGAGACAGCATTCTCCCAGACAGAAAGGCAGATAGAGGCCATTATCCCTTTACTGAGCCCTTCCCCATAGAGCCACAGGTGGGTACCTCCATCAACCTTGCTAACGCTGTTTTCCCTGCCCTGGATCATCTGAGACTCCCTCCCACTCAACTTACTGGCCCACCCAAACTGTTAACTGTGAGTTTTCTATATGAATGGCTGGTCTTGGCTAATACTTCACAACTTTCTAAATCCTAACAAATGAGCAACAGCCAGTCTCAGTAAGCTCCCAGCCCCTGTATCTCTTGCTAAGTGGCCCAGGCCTGACACTAGAAGCAGCCATTCTAGATTCACAGCTTGGCTTTGCATGAGAATCTCCAATCCCAGCTCAAGTAGCAGCCATCTTGGATTGCTTTATAGCTCATGCAGGTGGCACTGGGTAGAATGCAGGTGGGGGCTGAACTTTGCAGGCACCACCTGGAAAACTCCAGAGCCTCTGCACACTGCAGTGGACACCTACAGACCACACTGGAGCACCACCACACTACCCATGCACAGCTGATCCTCCAAGGAGGGTGGGGGTTGGTAGTGTGTGGTCATAGCCAGTCCTTATAGCTGACTGGCCTGGGTAAGTCATTCCCATTGACCTGCTAATAGCAACCATGGCTCAGCTACAAGAGGATGGTATACTTAGGCCCACAAAAGGCACACCTCAAGTACCCAGCTTGGGTAATAGGGGAGGCTCAGCCACTGAATCCTACAGGACACATAGTACATTAGGCCAGGTTACTAAGACAGGTTACTAAGAACTGTCATAGCAGTTCTACCTAATACATAGAAACAAACACAAGGAGGTCGCAAAAATGAGGAGACAAAGGAACATGGCCCAGCTAAAAGAACAGACCAAAACTCTAGAAAAAGAGCTAAATGAAATGGAGATCAGCAATTTATTAGACACAGGGTTCAAAACACTGGTTATAATGATGCTCAAGGTACTTAGTGAGGACCTCAACAACATAAAAAAGATCCATTCAGAAATTAAGGATACACTAATTGAAGTGAAGAACAATTTACAAAGAAACAACAGTAGAGTGGATGAAGCTGAGAATCAAATCAATGATTTGGAACATAGGGAAGAAATAAAACAACCAATCAGAACAACAAGAAGAAAAAAGAATCCTAAAACCGAGGATAGTGTAAGCAGGCTCAGAGACAATTTCAGGAGGTTCAACATTTGCATCACAGGGGTGCCAGGAAGAAGAGAAAGAGCAAGAAATTGGAAATCTATTGAAAAAATAATTATAGGAAACTTCCCTAATTTGGTGAAGGAAATAGACATGCAAGTCCAGGAAGCACAGAGAATTCCAAACAAGGTGGATGCAAAGAGGACCATACCAAGACACATCATAATTAAAACACTAAAGGTAAAGATAAAGAGACAATCTTAAAAGCAGCATGAGAAATGCAGCTAATTACCTACAGGGAAGTTCCCATAAGACTGTCAGTTGATTTCGTATAAGAAACTTTGCAGGCTAGAAGGGATTGGCAAGAAATATTCAAAGTCATGAAAAGCAGGGACCTACAGCCAAGATTGCTCTACCCAGAAAAGATATCATTTAGAATTGTAGGGCAGATAAAGAGCTTTCCAGACAAGAAAAAACTAAAGGAGTTCATCATCACAAAGCCATTATTATATGAAGTCCTACAGGGACTTATTAAGAAAAAGAAGATCAAAATTATGAACAATAAAATGGCTATACACACACACACACACACAGACACACCCCAACAATAGAATCTAAAACACAAACTAAACAAACAAGAATAACGGAGACAGAAGCATGGATACAGAGAATGTTTGGTTGACTGCCAGATGGGAGGGGGTTTGGGAGAGTGGGTGAAGAGGTGAAGGGATCAAGAAGTACAAGTAGGTAGTTACAGAGTAGACATGGGGATGTAAAGTTCACTATAGGCAATGGAGTAGCCAAACAACTTATAAACATGACCCATAGACATGAGCAATGATGGTGGGATTGCTTGAGAGAGTGTGGGGTGCTGGGTGGAGCAGGGAAAAGGAGGAAAACTGTGACAAATGTAATAGCATAATCAATAATACGTAATTAAAAATAAATTTAAAATTTCAATTACAGTTGAAAAACTAGAAAAAAAAAGGTTGGTTTAAGTTGGTTTTCAAAAGCATCCTGATATTTGACTTACAAAAAATTATACACATGCATTCTTTACTGAAAATATCTGTGCCTGTATTCTTCACATAGATTTGCTAGTGAACATGGTATAGATATAGAGACATTAGAATATTAAATTAATTATTTTAGCTGAAAAGAATAGTATAAACATGATCCTAATTAACATCATATTTCAGTTTTCAAGATGACTTTTTTTTTCCATGTTAGTATTTCTGAAATCAGGGAACCTCCTATAACTGATAGTGTCTTCAATTAAATGGCAGTTTTTATTTCTTTCTTAGTGGTAAATAAAATAAATTAATAATGTAATCATTGGCATCTTAGACCAATAACATACAGTAATTTGATTTTGGTTGGATAGATACCCCTGATAAATATTGCTTTATTCTATGTACAACCTGGACTAAGCGTATTAAGGTATATACTAGTGACATATACACTATATGTATATATAAAAAACAAAGCTTAAATTAAATTAATTTTATACTTCCCTAAAATTTTTGGTAGTGTTTTATCACAAGGCAAATTAAATTAAGACCCAAGGGCAGGAGTTCTGTGGTCAAGCCTAATTCTGCCAAGAGCTAAGTACTTTATATTCTTGTGTCTCAAAACCTTTATGTGAAGATGATTAAGGGATGGGATAAAGGTGAACAACAAAATCCCTTCCAGATTGCACATGCTACAGGTCCTAAGTAACTGTATTCCTTGCCACTGTTTTGTAGTATCACTGACAACAACTACAATCATATCAATAAAGCATGCTGTAAACCCAGATTAAATGAACTATTAGAGATTGCTTCTCACCAAGTCATTAAAGGAACCAATTATTGCAGCTCTTCTATTAAATATCCTTTTAGACTTCATCTCTAATAGCATTCAGTATTTATATTCAATACACCTTGAATGTAAACTGTGGTCTGTAAGTTTGCATGAAGAAGGCCTGAAGTGTTTACTCTTGCCCTGATTGCTCATCCAGTTTAATTCCTACAGAAATAAGGGAATATCTCACAAAACTTCTGACATCCACGTGCCAACCACAACACCCTGTAATACACAGGGCAATGAGAAGCCTTAGGGGTCAAGTGTATATTTCAACATACAGCATGGTTGTATGCCTACTTCAACTCTATCTTAATCTCTAAACAAAAGGTTCCTTTGGTTAAGAAGATGGATAGTAGACAAAGTAAGTTTTCTAGAAGGAAATCAAACTAGAGTCCAGTTGAGAGTGCTCAAAAAAAAAAAAAAAATGCAGGTAGCAAGCCAGAAATGAAGTTTGTACAAGTGAGCTCAGTCATTTAACACATTTATTGAGACTGTCGGTCAAGCAGTGTTAACAGGTGTTTGGGGTATAACAGTGAACAAATCAGACGTGGCCCTAATTTCAGGAACTACAGTCTAGTAGGGGGGTGGTAATAATGCAGTTTGGATTGGGACCCAGATCGAGGAGTCATAGGAGCTTCCTGAAAGAGGGAGAGCAAAGTGGACACCTGAGCAGTAGGTGGGGCCTACTGATGTGAAAAGGAGGCAACAGGTGGGAGGTGTGGGAAAGAGGAGGAAGCTGGGAAAACAGCTCACAATGAGAGGGCAGGAGGATTGACTGGGTGCCTGTCTGTGCCGGGTGACATGGCTGCCAACAGAGAGTTTGTGGCAACTTTATCCCCCCGGGGTTTGATGTGCTCATGTGGACTCTTTTTTTTTTTTTAAGGATTTATTTATCTTTTTTTAGAGAGGGGGACAGAGAGGGAGAAAGAGGGGGAGAGAAACATCCATTGCCTGCCTTCTGCCTGCCCCCAATGGGGGACCTGCATACAACCCAGGCCTGTGCCCTGACCAGAAACCAGCAATCCTTCAGTTTGTGGGACAACACCCAACCTACTGAGCCACACCTGTCAGGGCTGTTATTTGTTCTACATTTTTATTTTATTTTATAAGATTAATGTTTAAAATTAAAGAGATTTACCTGGCCACAGGTGTAATATTCATGGAAAAAATCTATAAAAATAAATTAAATAGAAAACAAAATTTACTCACAGTTGTACTACAGAGAGATAATTACGGTTGATAGTTTCACAGACACAAATCCAGTCCTTACTCTATGCAGGCCCATTTGGAAAGATACTTTGCCTTTTAAAAAGGAAAGATATCTCTCAATGCCAGAGACTGGGGAAAAGGAAAGGGATTATTTATTTAAAAAGTTATACAAACTTAAGAGTAATAACTTCATGTCTTCACTGAGATACCAAAGGCCCTTAGAATACCTGCAAACACACAGTCCTTCCTAACCCCTCTGCCCAGTCCAGGGTACCATATCTCAGAAAAAGAAATAGAAGTCAGTGGTTCTCCTCTACCCAACCCGAGTGGTCCCAAAAAGACATCACGTGGCTGACACACCTGGGTTGAAATCCCAGCGCCAATCTTCCTCTGCAGCACCATTTCTGACTTCACCCACAACTGGCCACAGTTGCCAGCATTCCTGTATTCTTCCAGCCTTACTGGGCTGCCATAGTAAGTCCAGGCAGGTGTGGCCCTGGG
>PVIA01004322.1:0-66118 GCA_004024845.1 Tonatia bakeri
CTCAGGGGACCTGCTCCTAGTCAGGTCTCAGGGAGGTGTTCCTTTCCATCCCCCTAGCCCAGAGCATGGCCATAGCTATTTAGCATATTCAGGCAACCAGCCCAAGGCTATAGGTATGTTAAATAACCATGCCATGGATTAGCTGCAAAGCTGCCCTGCACGTTCTTGCTCTGTGTGCCCCTTCCCCCGACTCACACCTGTGGTGGGGGGAAGAGGTAAAAAAAAAAAAACATCCTAGAGTCTCTGGACACCTTGAGTTCTGGGCCCCATTTCAAATGTCCATTTGGGGTCCCCCCCCTCTTGGCTGCACCCTGTAACAGACATCCACAGGGGCCTGCACCGCTCCACAGACTAGTTTAAAAACCATTTATTAGATCTGTAAATTCTCTTTAAGCAGAAGATTCTGATTTTGATATTTCTTATGAAATCTTTTCCAATCATTTCACATTATTGGTAGTTTCCCCCATCTTTCCTCCCTTGGTGGCACAGGAATTCTCACCTTTAAGAGCTCTACTGAGTGGCGAACTCATCAGTTTCAACTGTAGTGTGAGTATGAGGGAGAGACAAAGACAGAAGTACACTGTTTACATTATTTGCCCCAATCTTCCAAATGGACATTTATTCCAGAATTGGAAGTGGCTGGCATTATGTAAACTTTAATCTTTCTTGTCTGTTAGTAGTGGTGATTCTGGGGACCCTTGGATAACACAGCTGGTGCATAAGAATTAGCTGGGGGACTTTAAAAAAATACTGATGCCTTGACCACAGCTTGGAGAACCAGTGTCAGTTTCCTGGGGTGTGGCCTAGCATTGGGGAGAGTCTAATATTTAGCCAGGATTAAGAACCACTGACCTTGAGCCATACTGGCTGCTGTAGGCAGGGAGTAGATTGGTGACCTCACTAATGAGGTGTTGAAAAACAAAGATGTTTTTATAATCCAGTTGCTCTCTTAAAATCCAGGAGTCATGTGGAATGCATTAGCATGGGTCATATAGCTCCAGGGTAACTCTCAGTCCTTGGCCTGAGCTTCAGTCCCTGGGTACAGCTTGTATTAGTCTACACATAGTTAACTCCTAGCTATGCACTATCTACATGTCTTCATGTCTCAGCTTTTTCTTTTTGGTGTTCTTTCCTCCCACTTAACAGTAACTTGGTTATGAGGATTTATGCTCTAGACATGCAGTGTCTTCCTCTGTAGCAAATGTCCCCCATGAAAAACAACAAATCACTGTGGCCTGGTAGCTCAGTTGGTTAGAACAACATCCTGATGAACCAAGGGTGTGGGTTCGATCCCTGGTCTGGGCACAGACAAGAATCAACCATTGAACGGATAAATAAGTGGAACAACAAATTAACGTTTTTCTCTCTCTCTTAAATAAATAAATAATTTTTAAAAAAGAGCAGATCTTTTAACAGCCATTTATACAAGGTAGGGCAAAAGTAGGTTTACAGTTCATGTGGAAAATAATACAATAATAAATAATGTTACGAGAATAAACTGTTTCAGTTCTGATAACTGTAAACCTACTTTTGCCATGCTCTGTACTTATTGTAAATACTTGGCAGGCCTCTTACCCAAGCAGTAAACATTTTTAGTTTTTTATCTCTAATAGGGTGTTATTCTCCTTTCATGAAATTGGGGGTTTTGGGAAGAGAGTAGGTGGAAATTTCGAAGGACCAGGGTACCCTAACATCATCATCAGTAATGAAAACTTAATTTAGGCTTTGTGTGTGAAGGAAAGAAGAGGAGATGTGAGAATTCATTGCTCTGGAGGGAAAAAGGCCTGGTGGCTATGGTGTAGTGATGTGTGGGAAGCTGGGTGCTTGTTTATAGGGTATTTGGAAGTGGTGGGGCAGGTAGGATGACCACATGGCTCTTATTACCTGTCCTTTAGCACAAATGCATTAAACCAGCTCTAGTCTGTTACCTCCCCCCATGTCGTACCTTCCCTCAATTTAAGTCATAAATACATTTTGATGCATCATATATTCTTTCTTCTGGTGTCAATTTTGTCATTGGAGTGCAGTGCTTTCCTAAATCTGGTATTGGTGTTAACCAGGTTTATGATGTTGTTATATAAAAGGAAAAGTTTGCTTACTTTTAAAAATCAGTGTCTCTCCAGCTTAGGAGTAGATTTGAGAACGATTTTTTAACTTACAAGTAAAATAAAGTTCTGGGTGCATGCTTTAAAAAATTTAATTCCTTTCTCTTATAAAGGGCAATAATCTCCACAGAATCTTCTAGACGTACAACTCCCTTCTAACATTTTGACAGCATTATTGAGAAATGAACATTGGCTTTTGAGGTAACCAAATTCAAGTTTAAGTTCAAGCTCTACTTGTTGGCCCTGTTGCCTTAGGCTGTGTACTTAGTTTGTCTGAGCTTCAGATTCCGGAGCTATAAAAGGGGAAGGAGATTTCTAAAGGTCTGCTGTGAGGACTAACTAAGGGAACTCTAAAGCTCTGATTGTAGGGCTTATGAGGCAAGTTCCAAGTCATCATTATAAAACAAGTTATTAATTTGAAAACATAAGATGGCATGTGCACTATTTACAGTTTGTAGATTATATATATACAATTGATAGAGTATTAATGAAATAGGCATATATTTTTAGATGTATGAATAAAACACTTTTATATAACAAAATATACTCTTAGTTTTTTTGAAACTTTTTAAAAGATTTCATTTATTTGCAGAGAGAGCAGAAGGGAAGGAGAAAGAGAGGGAGAGAAACATCAGTGTGTGCTTGCCTCTCATATGCGCCCCCACCCAGGAACCTGGCCAGCAACCCAGGCATGTGCCCTGACAGGGAATTGAACCACCCACCTTGCATTTTGCAGGGTGGTGCTCAATCTACTGAGCCACACCAGACAGGGCGAACAATATTCTTAGTTTTAAAATTCATGTACTAACATAATACATCTTTTATTACATAGGTAACAAAACAAAAAATAGGCAAATTGGACTTCATCAAAATTAAGAACTGTTGTACATCAAAGGACACTATCAAAGAATTGAAAAAACAGTCCCCAGAATGGGAGGAAATATTTGCATGGCATGCATCTGAGAAGACTTTAATATCCAGAATATGTAATAACTGCTATAACTGAACAACAAAAAAGCAAACCAATTCAAAAATTGGCAAAGGACTTGATAGGCATTTCTCCAAATGCCTGTCCAAATGGTTAACAAGCACATGAAAACATGTTTGACATCACTAATCATCAAAGAAATGCAAATCAAAACCACAGTGAGATACCACTGCACAACCATTAGGATGGCTATTACTTAAAAAGTAGAAAATGACTGTTGGTGAGGATGTGGAGATTTTGGAACCCTTGTGCATTTCTGGTGGGAATGTAAAATGGTAGAGAGCTACTGTAGAAAATAGTATGGTGGTTCCTTAAAAAATTAAACATGATAATCCTGTGATCTAGCAATTTCACTTCTGGGTATAGATACAAAATAATTGAAATCAGGGACTTTTGTAGATATTTATACATCAATGTTCAAGGAAGCAGTTTTTGTAAGAGCCAAGAGGTGGAAGCAAACACAAGTGTCCATTGACAGGTAAAAAGACAGACAAAAATGTGGCATATGCATATCTTACCTTCCATGTTTATTATAGCATTGTTTATCATAGCCAAGACATGGTAACAACCTAAGTGTCCATGGACAGATAAAATGTGGCATATACCTACAGTAGAATATACATACATATACATTCAGTGTTAAAAAGGAATGAAAATCTGACATATGCTGCAGCACAAATGGACCCATAAGACATTATGCTAAGTGTAGTAAGCCAGACACCAAAGAATGAATATTGTATTATTCAGTTAGTGTGAGGTACCTAGGGTAGTCAAATTCGTAGAGACAGAAAGTAGAATGGTAGTTGCCAGAGTTGGGGTTGGGTGGGGGGAGGGAAGGGGAGTTAATGTTTAATACAGAATTTGGGTGGAAAATTGAAAAGTTCTGAAGAGGGTTGGTGGTGATGGCTGTACAACAATGTGAATGTACTTAATGCCATTGTATTAATTGTGCACTTAAAAATGGTGTACAATTTTATGTTACATGTATTGTACCACAATAAAATTTTTAAAAAGTGTGTTTAATGAGGGAATTCTAGGAAGATGAAGGCCACAGGCATCTTTTTAAATATAAATATATAACTACATTTATTTTGAATATTAGTTTTTAAATTACAAGCACTTAATTGCAGTCACACTTTGCATCAATGTATAGTAAAAATCTTAAAATTTAAAGATGTACACAATTTAAACTGAAAGCTTATTAATTGTTATATTGAAGTTTGTCTCCTTATGACTGTGTTACAGCACAATAGGTAAACCTCACAGGTATGACTGCCCCTTGGGCCCTCATCTGCAGATGGAATTAAACAGTGGATAGGCACGTAGTTCCATGACTAAGACCCTATGAGGTCTGTGTGAACCTGAACTGCAACATGTTCAAACCATTAAAATAAACAGGTTGTTGGAAATTCAATACTGCCAACACAACCTTAAGAATTTAGTTATATAAAGAGAATTTTCTTTTTTTGATAGTCAAAACTTGAGCCAACTACGTCACAACTTAGAAATGTTGTTTTTCAGATTTAGATCTGAAGCAACTCTGTACAGCCATTCTTATGTTACGGCTACTTCTCAGAAGGCTAATTAATATCCTGAAGCCCAACATTTGGAGCTTGACCTGGGGTTCACTTCTGGAATTTTCAGATGACCAACTTTGAGTAAAACCAGGAGCCTCCTTCACACCTGGGCCCTCAGGGAAGACATGCAACAAGTCATGAACCCTACAAATACCCTATGGAAAATATTACTGAAAGGAAGAGGTTTTGAAAGGCATTTTATGTCAGCAAGACATACAAAGACTTTTCTTAGATAAACCTATTTTTATATAAGGCATCACCTCAGGCATCTTTTAACCCTAATTCTATCCAAACTGCTACTCTGGAATAGAGTGAGCAAACACATTGAACCTGCAGAAGATATTTAGGCATTCTACCAAGATCTCCAGTTGGAGAACGGGTAGGTGCAGCCTCCATCTCTGTGGCCAAAGGAACCAGCATCAGGAGAAGGCTTGCCTCTCTTGACCAATAGCTCATTTCGGAGGAGGAGGGAGCTCGGGGAACCTTATGAGCCTGCAGAAAGGGTCTGCAGCTGCTTGCTTCTGCATGTGCATACAGGAAGTCAGTAAGCCAACAACAGCCTTTCAATTTTAGTTAATTGGAAAAGGGCTTCATTACCTAATGTTAGCTTATAGTAGGTTCTGCATTTTGAAGAACCCAGACTTACCCTCCCTACCCACAAAGTTCTAAAGATTAAAATTTAACTAAAAAATTAATAAAATAGAATATGCAAGAACATGTTTGTAAAATATGGAAGACATAGGAGACTAGTAAAGCAAGTTAGGAAACTCAGAAGTCAAGAAGGAAAAGATATTTTTGACTACGTAAAAATTGTATGGTAAAAGATGTCATAAGTAAATAGAAGTATCAAACAATAGACTCTCAACAATGATTTGCTGTTTGTGGCCAAGAAAGGATTGCCATTTTTACCCAGAGAGCTACTATTCCTTAATAAGAAAAACCAAACAACCCAATGAAAATGTAGGTAACTTGCAGAAGACAAATTATGCATGGCCGATAAACAAGGGAAAAGATGACCAAGTTTATGAGAGGTCTGAGAAATAGAAATTATAATAACCACGAGAGCCCATGTTTTCCTCATTACATCGAGTCAGTGCTAGTGAGGATATGGGGAAAGAGGCATGTCAAACAGTGCTGTTGGCACTATGATTTTCTATTACATAATTGTGATAGTAATCTGGCAATGTTTATTAAAATTTAAAATGCATTTACCCTTTGGCCCAGCATTCTCACTTTTGGGAACCTACACCATTGAAACAAAACCCCAGTAAATAAATATATAGATGTAGGCCTATTACAGCAGTGTGAAGTAAAGTGTAGTGGTAACAAAACTGGGAATATTTGAATGTATATTAATAGGGGAATTGTTGAATAAGTTATGGCACTTGTATATGTAGGGTATTATGCAAAAATTGGAAAGAATGTTAGATTTCCACATATGGACCTGGAGAGAAAGATTTGTTGGTAATTTTTTAAAGTTGTAGGGCGTTAAGTATATTTAGTGTGATTCTATTTTGGATATTAAGAAAAGAGGCAAATGCCACTCTCTGAGCTATGTTTGTATGAGAGAACGGTGCAGAAGGGCATGTGCCAGGCTACATGTGTTAACATTGGCTTCTCACAAATTGGACTGCAGGGGGAAAAACATTATACTTTTTATTTTATGTCTCTCTACTGCTTTAACTTCTCACAACAAATAGGAATTACAAGTTTATTCTGTAATTTTAAAAAATCTAATAAAATCAACAATCAAAGGGAAATTAGCTTAGATTTAACTTTTATTTAGTATGTGCAACTTTATCTTATTTCTAAGAGTTGACATGAAGATATGACTTTTGTGGGTAGGGTTGGGGTTGTACTATAAGTTCTGCTAACCACGGAGTCCTTTAATTTATAGCTAATTTTACAGCAACATCATACTGATACTACCAAGCTCTTTGTGTCAGAGAGTTTTGTTGGAGTTGTAGCTTCAGAGCTACAGTAAACTCTTGGAGCTAATATAAGGAATAAAAGGTAACATTTCTATGTAAACTACATGAATAATTAATGAGTATCTTAAGACATTAAAATGGAGACAGATTGTATTTCAAGAACCTAAATGTCTAAGATCAGTTAAAAATATACCTAAGGTTCTGTTACTTTGGGTTTTGTTCTAGTGAATCTTTAATTCAACCATTCACATTAGAATTCATTAATAGTTCCTTTTCATGATGCAAAGTATAAGTGGTTGTTTCTAATTACAAATTCTAAGTATAATCTTATTTCTTCCTCAGGAGACTATTTGGTAGCAATTGAAGAGAAAAACAAAGCTACATTTCTACGTGCTTATGTGAACTGGAGAAGTAAAAGGACTGAAAACGCTCGAGTGTGTATCCGAATGGTTGGACATAATGTGGAACCACCCTTCCGAGAAACCTTCAGGGACCAGATGTCTATTGTTGAAATGCCGCTTTCAGAGGCCCCCTTGTGCATTTCCTGTTGTCCTGTGAGAGGAGACCTTCTTGTTGGCTGCACAAATACATTAGTCTTATTTAGTTTGAAGTATCAGGTGATTAATGAAGAATTCTCAGTATTGGATTTTGAACGTTCTTTAATTATACACATACATAATATCACTCCTGTTGAAATTTCTTTCTGTGTTGGATATGTGGCTGTCATGTCAGACTTAGAAGTCTTACTCCTAAAACTGGAGTCAAACCCTAAAAATGGAGAGAGTGTTCACTACCATCCACATAATACCAACAGTCCAGTGAAACAGGCAGAAGGTAAATGATGACTTTGCTTTCTTGTTTTAGGTATAGAGAAAACCCTCACTTCTCACAATCTCTGACACACTTTAGTATGTGTATTACCAAGTTGCATTATATGTAGATATAGTTATTCCAAAAACATGGGATTTGGGTTTGTGATCGGGCTGCCTATGTCTTACTCTGTGGTATGCAAATGCGTTTCAGTAATATTTGTCAATAGAAATAATGGAACAACTGCTCAATGAGGAATTTCTAGCTCCAGTCTTCGTATTTACTTGTTGATTGACCTTGGGTTCATGATACCGTCTTTGAATTTCAATTTCTCAAGTAAAAAATGGAGATGATAATCCTCTTGTGCATGATCAGTTGTTATGAGGAATAAATGAGCAAGTGTTAAGACTTCAAAACCATAGTGCCTTGCTAATACATGAGATGTGTTTATGTGTATAAATAAGTAAAATTACTCTACATCTATTTAATTGGTGGGGGATGTTTTGAAATCTAATTTTCATTCAAGTAGTATTTGGAGTTGTTAAACTCTTTTTTTAACTATTATTTTTTAAGGCATCAGTAATGAAACTTTGCACCTTGAGTCAGATGATTTTGTTATCTGCCAAAAGCCCATGGAACTTCTTGGAGAAAAAAGTGAACAGTCTGGAGTGTCTGTTACACTGGAGTCAACGGGATTAGATGATGAAAAAATGAAATATTTTCATGTTCGGTATCTGCTCTATAGGTATTAGAAAGCTTTTCATTTATCACTATTTAATATATATTTACCTGCTTCAAATACATGGAAATTAGATCTCTCTCTCTGTCTTTTTAAACATATAGACGTTTTGCTCCTGACATTTCGTCCTATGCCTTGTCTGATGACATTAAGTTGCATTCACTTCAGCTGCTACCTGTTTACCAAACAGGTAAGTATGACCGTGATCCAGTGCAGTGAGGTGAAAAGGCTCCAGCTGGGAGGCTAGACTGCCATGGGTAATAGGTTAGGTTCTTCTACTGAGTCTCCCTGTAGCCTTAAACAAGTTCCTTAGCAAATGCCTGTGAGCAACAGAAAGGGAAGTTATGTCTGCTAGAAGCCATGAAGAGGACGTGACAGACAATAGCCATTTCTCTTTTTGAAAAAGATCACTCGACCAAAAAAGGGAAATCAGAGCCCTGCTATAGCTGAGGTTTATGTGTATTCTAGCTGGGTATTTGGCAAACTTCTTATGATGGCCTTGTGAGCAAGGTGGAAAATGGTGAACTGACAAGAAATTTCTTTAGGGCAGTGTTTTTCAGCCTTGCTGCACATTGAGTTTACTTGGGTGCTTTTAAAAGTAGTGATGCCCAGGCACTACATGCTAGAGACACTGCCTTGATTGGTCAGTTATGGAGCCCAGATATCAGTATGTGAAAAGCTCCCCAGGAATCTGATGGGCAGCCATAATTAAGAATCAGCATTGGGTACTGTACTTTGTCCTGGCCTGTTTAACATTTTTAAATGTTGCCTAGAGAAAGATACAAATATTTTGATTAAATGCATTTGTAACCTTCATTTACTTTTTTGCTTGTTTCAGTAAACGTTTATTGAACACTTACTCTGTTGGGTATGATGCTGAATACTAGGGTACCAAAAGCAAAAGTACACCATGCACTCAGGGACTTACAGTCTCAAGGGGAAGGTAGATAATTATTAATTGAATAATCACAAAAAGAAGAATATAGTTACACACTAAGCCTGTAACAAAAGACCCTGACCTGGTGGTTGGGTAAGGCTCCTTGAGAAAGAGGATCTGAAGAGTGAAATGGCACTGATTTGGGGCTTGGTTTGGGGCCAAAGCAGTGGCAAAGGTGTGTGGTGGAGGGTGAATCTTGTTTGAGAAACTAAGAGGAGAAAGATCAGGAGGGTTGAGCAAGGGAGGGGGAGTCCTCCCTTGAGAAAATGTTGGGCACCAGACAGGGTCCATAGTCATGTTAGACAGTCAACTCTTTATCCAGTAGCTTTCTGTAGCACTTGGGATAAAATTCCAAATTATCCCCATGGCCTACATGACCCTAATTCTGAGCGTATCTTGTTCCATTCACCCTGCTTGGTGTTCTTGATCCATATGGCCTTTCTCCCTTCCTTAGATATGCCAAGTGCACTCTTTAAATTTTTTTTTTTATTTATTGACTTTAGAGAGAGAGAGGAAGGGAGAGAGAGAAAGAAACATGGATTTATTTTTTCCTCTTAATTTTGCATTCATTGGTTGATTCTTATATGTGTCCTGACTGGGGATCAAACCCATAACCTTGGCATATTGGTTGTGGTCTTGATCTAACTAATTGAGCTACCTGGCTGGGGCCAAATACATTCTTGTATAAGACTTGTTAGTTACTCTTCAAGTGCTGAGAATGTATGTTCCTCAGATCTTGTGTGACTGGAGTCTTTGAGTCATTCAACTCACATCTTAGATATTACTTCACCACAGAGGACTTCTGTGACATCTCACTTTAAAATATTCCCTCTCCACATACTACACAGTTTGTTTATTCTCCTCTCCTGTCCCCATTACTAAAATGAATGCAGTTACCTTGTCTTGTGCACTGTCATAGCCCCAGATCCAAGAAGAGTGGCACATAGTAGGTGTCCAATGAATGTTTACTTAATAGACAAATGGAACAGTAGTGCGTATTTGAGCTGGGCCCTAACGGATGAGTGGAGCTTTCAGAAGATGGAGATTTTAGTGAGATTATTACCTAAGAGGAACCAACATGTGCAAGGTATAAAAGCATTGCATGTTTGGAGATTAGCGAGCACTTGTGACTGACTAGAGCACAGATATGTGTAGGAAAGAAGGAGAGAAAACTGTACAGGTTGCTCTGGACCATTTATGAAGACTAGAGAATTGGATTCTCTTCTGTTATTAATGGGTGTTCTTGAAGAGTATCAATCAGAGCTATACTTTTTAAAAAAAAATTGTGATTTTTAAAAATTTCAAGCACATAGGTGTAGAGAAAATAGTACAATGAAGCACATCCTGTGTCCCCATCACACAGCTTCAGGTGTTGCCTCTTGACCACTCTCTGCCCCATGTCAGTTTATTCTGATGCAAATTCCAGAGTTTATGCCATGGATTGCTTTATTTAAACAAACTCAAAACACCATTTCACATTTTTAAAAAAAATATATTGATATCATCATATATCTAGTTTGTGTTCAGATTTCCCTGATTGTCTAAAAATTTTTTTGCCCTGACTGGTGTAGTTCAGTTGGCTGGGCATTGTCCTGCAAAGTGAAAGGTTGTGGGTTCATGTCCTGGTCAGGGCACATGCTTGGGTTGTCGGTTGGGTCCCTGGTTCGGGCACATGGAAGAGGCAGCTGACTGATGTTTCTCTCCTTGTCTTTCTCCCTCCCTTCTCCTGTCTCTAAAAATAAATAAATAAAACCTTAAAAAATAAACTTTTTCTTTAATTCATTTGTTTGGATCAGATTTCAAGTAAGGTTCATACATTGCAATTGGGTGCTATGTCTTTAAAGTCTCTTTCAGTACACCGGCTCTCCCTCCCTCTTTTCTCTTTTCTCTGCAGTTTGTTTAGCAAGAAACTGGACTAACAGCGGTAGAATTTCCCACAGTCTGACTTTTGGTAATTTACTCCTCACAGTATTGTTTAACATATTCCTGTATCCTCTGTATTTCCCTGTGGTTTGGCAGTTCTGTCTACAGCTACACTTTTCATTATGGCAGCCATTAGTCACATGCTGCTTTTGAGCACTTAAACTGTGACTAGTCTAAATTGAAACATACTGTAAGTATAAAAATTCACACCGTTATCTCGAAGACTTAGTACCAAAAATAATAATATATATATATATAAAATATCTCATTAATTTTTTATTGATTGCTTGTTGAATTGGTAATATTTTGGTTATGTTGGTTAACACAATGTATTAAAATTTTGCCTGTTTTTAGTTTTGTAAATGTGATTACTAGAAAACTTTATATATGTGACTGACATTACATTTCTGTTGATGGTGCTAGTCTAGACTTAGTCTTGATCAGGTTATTATTATTATTATTAGGTAACACAAGTAGTATTAAGTTCTGTTGAAAGGTACATAGTATCTGGTTGACTTTTTTAATAATGTTAATACCCACTAATGGTTATACCTAGATCTGTTCATTTATTAGGGGTTACGACATGGTGATATTCTAATTATATCACTCTCTTAATTTCTTACCAGCGTTCTTCTGTAAAGAGCAAATTCCCCTAGACAATTCTTTGGTTATCTACTGTTAGACTTTTTTGCCTAGAAAAGTCAAGATATTGCTTCCCTTTACTTACTAGTTTTGTGTTTTTATTTTCTTTTTCATACAGGTTCTCCTTCTTCTGAGAGAATAAATTTGCCTCAGGAAAAAGAGTTGCTGAGTCTCTTTTGTTTTTTCTCATTACCTCATGTGGGCTATCTCTACCTGGTGGTCAAATCGGTTGAATTAATGTCAGTTTACCAATATCCTGAGAAGTCTCAGCAGGCAGTGCTCACACCACAATTTTTGCATGTCATCACAAGGTATGTTATAGTGTCACTTGCTGGCCTTTGAGTACTTATTTTTCTGTAAATTCTCAAGGTGCTTTCCAAATCTTTAAGTGAGAATTGTGTGAACTCGTATATAGTAGTATGAATTCATGTATACTTCTGTCTTTTGATGGCCCATTCCTGCCTTTTTAATGGCAATGATTTAGATTGTGGTTTGCCTTCATTTTATTTTCTTAGACTGGATGGGGAATCTTTGTAAGAAAGAATACAGTTCTTCATGAGGGAAGATTTTCATAGGGAATTTTAGTGAAGAGTCAGTGGGGCCAGTCAGGGCATCTCTAGATTTCTTTTCCTAATTTTGTTTTTCACTGCTATTATATCCTTCCTGTATGAGTTAATTCTTTCTTTTTTTTTAAGATTTTATTTATTTATTTTTAGAGAGGGAAGAGAAGGAGAGAGAGAGAGAAACATCAATGTGCTGTTGCTGGGAGACATGGCCTGCAACCTAGGCATGTGCCCTGACTGGGAATCGAACCTGCGATGCCTGGTTCGCAGCCCACGCTCAATCCACTGAGCTACACCAGCCAGGGCATAATTATTTCATAATGGTTTAAAACTATAAAGGGGCCAGAAAGACCATCTGATTTTATCTTCTGATTGGTACAGATGGGGAAATGGTCCAGAGGTTGAGATTGGTGGAGGTCATGTTGCTAATTGGTGGCAGGTGTCTTCTGAGTTGCCTTATCCTGGTATGCTGGCATGTAAACTGGGGTTCTGAGCAGGACTTTGACCCCGTTTCCTTTTATTTCAGCAGTAAGTGATGCTTTTGGTTTTATTTCCTATTTTTTTGAGCTTAGATTATGTGTTAAGCACTTGCATTGGGTCCTCTGGCCAAGCAACTGTGAATAAGGTACACCATTGGCTGCTAAAGCAACAACATAAGAGGGGGCCAGAGACACATAGGCAGGGCACAAACACTAGGAGATTTGTGAACAATGTCTTAAGACTTCATGAAAGTGGTGTAGGCACTGGGAGTAGAGAAATTACTTTTGACTGAGTCATGTGGCAAAGTTTTTGATGTTTGTAGTGATTCCTGAAAGCTAGTTAGAATTTGACAGATGGAGATTGGAAAAGGAAGGGCATTATGGAGGAAAGACTATAAACAAAGGCTGTGTCATACAGTTCTGCAGGAGCAACCAATAATTAATTGTAATATTAATTAAATTAATTTTTAAAAGGACAGTGATTTTTTTTAAAGCTGTGGCATTATCTGAATCTCCAGCAAGTGCTAGAGTATATTTCAGACAGTACAGGACCCACCTGTGGATTCGATGTCCACTCCCAGGGTGGGTGCTCCCCACTCCCTGACTGTTCCCTGGTGTAAGGAGAAATGCTATTGTGTGTTTCTTAAGGGAACATTGTGGAGGTAGTTAGTCTTCTCACTTCCCAAAGTATTATGTAATAATGTTCCTTAGGTATGAAGAAGCTGATATCTAGCTTAGGTTTTAACCAATGAAAGTGATATGATAGGGATACTTGTGGCCAAGATAGAGGTGTAGGTAGACATGCTTTGCCTCCTTGCACAACCATAAGAAGGATCACAACTAATTTCAAAACAAAAAAATACCCAAACTGCCAGAAAACTGAGCTGTATGGTCCAACAACCAAGGATTTAAAGAAGCTATATTCATCCAGACGGGAAGGAGGGGCAGAGATGGGGAGTGGTGGCAGAGAGGACACAGTGTGGCAGTGGAGGGTGGAGGTGAAGCAGTGGTGGTGGCTATTGGAACAGGTGGTCCCACATTCACGTGTGGTAGATAAAAATCAGGGGGATACTTGGTGAGTGAGTGATCCCAGCCCCATGTCAGACCATGTAGCCCAGGGTTCCAGCACCAGGAAAAACGAAGACTCATTACTTCTGGCTGTGAGAACTAATGGGGGTCGGGGTAAGGGAAGAAACTGCTGGTTTCTCAAAAGAGGCCAGAATGTGTGGCAGAGCCACCTACTTTGGGAACCACAATTGGCAGCAGCTGAAGGGGTGCCATTACATATGGGAAATGGGTGAAGTGACTGGAAATGGAGTGAGTGCCAGGAAAGTCCCCCAAAGTCAGCCAGCAATAGCATTGTGTTCTCTTTGACCGTCCCACACACATGGAGCCACAAAACAGTGAAGCACCCTGCCTACTCTGGCAAATACCCAAGGCTCCACCTCATACAACTTAACAGGTACGCTAAGACAGGGAGTCCAAGTGTCTCTATCTAGTACACAGACACAGGAAGGCTGCCAAATTGAGGAGACAAAGAAATAGGGCCCAAATGAAGGAACAGAACAGAACACCAGGGAGAGAACTAAGTGATGTGGAGATAGCCAGCCTATCAGACATAGAGTTCAAAACACTGGTGATCAGAATTCTCAGAGACCTCATTAAATACAGCAAAAGCATAAAGGAAGAAATGAAGACTACACTAAGTTAAATAAAGGAAAATCCACAGGAAATCAACAGTGAAGGGAAGGAAGCTGGGATTCAAATCAACAGTTTGGAACATAAGGAAAAAGTAAACATTCAACCAGAACAAAATGAAGAAACAAGAATTAAAAAAAAATGAGGAGAGTTTAAGAAGACTCTGGGACATCTCCAGAAGGGCCAACATGTGAATCATAGGAATGCCAGGAGGAAAGAAGAGCAAGAATTTGAAAACTTATTTGAAAAACAAATGAAAGAAAACTTCCTTAATTTGGCAAAGGAAATAGACATACAAGTCCAGGGAGCACAATAAGTTTGACCCAGGAGGACCATACCAAGATATGTCATAATTAAAATGCCAAAGATTAAAGATAAAGGGAGAATCTTAAAAACAGTTAGAAAAAGGCAGAGAGTTACTGACAAGAGTTCCCTTAAGACTATCAGCTGATTTCTTAAAAGAAACTTCACAGGCAAGAAGGGACTGGCAGGAAGTGTTCAAAGTGATGAAATGTTAGGTAGGACCTACAACCAAGATTACTCTATCCAGCAAAGCTATTGTTTAGAATGGAAGGGCAGATAATGTGCTTTCCAGACAAGGTAAAGCTAAAGGAGTTCATCATCACCAAGCCCTGATTATATAAAATTTTAAAGGGTCTTATTTAAGAAAAAGAAGATCAAAACTGTGAACACTGAAATGAAAACAAACTCACAACTGTCAACAACTAAATCTAAAAAATAAAAACAAAGCAAACAGAACAGGAACAGAAGCGTAGATATGGAGGTCATTTGGAGGGTTATCAGCTGGGAGAGGGAAGGGGGAGAATGGGGGGAAAGGCACAGGGTTTAAGAAGCACAGTTGGTAGGTACAAAATACACAGGAGGACATTAAGAATAGTATAGGAAATGGAGAAGCCGCAGAACTTTTATGTACAACCCATGGACATGAACTAAGGGGAGGGACAGCTGGAAGGAAGGGAGAAGAGGCATGAACAAATCCATGAATTTTGAGCCTGCATTTATGAAAGAAAGGAAGCTGGTGTGGGGCAAAGGAGAAATTTGGTTCAACACATTTGTGTTTGAGGTTCTAAGGGAATATTAAGAGGAAATGTTAAGTAGGCTTTTGGACACATATAACTAAAAATTAGGGAAAAGGAAAACTTAGATGTTTTATTATGATCAAAAAAGCTGATTGTTAAAGTAGTGAGCATGACTCCAAGAGTGTAGCAGAGAAAAGTAGTTGAACTAAAACTCTGGCGGAGGTCATATTTAGGAAGCGAGAGGAGGAAGAGAAGGACCTTCAAGGGTGTAGAAAAACCTAGGGAGCTATAGCATCTCAGATACTAAGGAAAAAATAGAGAAAGAAGGAAGTAAAATATTAATTTCTGTCCCCAAATATTGATGTCAAAGACTATCCATCTTTTTTTGCATATTATTGCACAGATGTACAGGACATTGAGAATTTAGTGAGTGGACCCTCTAAACTTACGCCTCCCGTTCCCTTGAGTATGTCATGTGTCCTTGCAGACCTGTATGTTTATATATCCCCCAAAAATGCAATACAATTTTTTAAAGACTCTAGAAACAATATAAAATTATGTAAAGTGTCACCCTTATAGAAATACATAAATAAGAAAGCCCCTTACCCATAATCATACTCCTCAGAGTCAACCATGTCAACAATTGGTGTATATTTATCTTACTTTTTTTTTTAAACAATACATGTAGTACTATGATTTGTTTTTTTACAGAAGTGGATCATAAATCCACTGCTCATCAACTTGCTGCTTGAGCTAGCAGCATATTCTGGACATCTTTCCAGGCCAGCATGTTCAGTTCTCTTTATTCTGTCATTTGCTCCTTTGTATTCCAGTAGTAGCCAACAGCTGCATACTGGAAGTGAAGGTAGGTCAGAGGAGCCAGCCTTTTTACCTCTGGACCCTAACGGTCATTGGTTACTTTCATTTGGCCTTTGTAGCCATAGCTACTTTCACCTGTCATTCTGGCCCCCACTACAGGTTTGGCTCCTCATTATCTCCAGTTCCCTTCCAAGCATTTTAATTCCTGAGGATGGTCTCTATTCCCTATTTCTAAGTGGTGGTGCTGTTGTCATGACTTCAGAAGTCATGTACTAGAGCTTTGTGGAAATGGACAGAGGTGGCAGTGGACTGAGGCTGAAGTGCAAGCCCCAGCTAACAGATGAAGAAAGAGAGCCCTGACTGATGCCTCTCAGCTACATTGTGCAGAGTCTCCCAACTGGGCAAATGTCAGAATACCTCTCTTAAAGAGTATTTCTTCTATTTTAAGATTGTTGTTAGATTTGTTCTAGTCTTTTGCTTTTTTGTTTTAACAGAGTTCATTTTTACTTCTCCTGCTTCTTGTTTGTAAAAATCATTCCTGTGAATTCACTACAAAATGAGTTTTGTTGCAGTTTTTAACTGTTTTTAATGTCAATATTGCAGTGTTGACTTACCCATCAGTCAGCAGGCATCTATTGTGCACTCACTGTTGGGTCGTTTTACTGCAACCAAGGAAGCTGCCTGAGGTTGTGGAAAGAGATAGAGGAGTGTGAGGAGTGAGGTGACCTGGGACCTAATTTGGCTGTATTGTCCAGAGAGGCCAGGGCCAATCATGAACCTTCCATGCCCTAATCTAAAACCAGCTGCTACAGTAGCTAACTCTGAAGATTCCATCAGACAGTCTCTGATTTTCCATTCTACTGTTGGATTTGTTTTAAATATGGTGGCCAGTATAATCCAAGCTCAATTTCATCCTGGGATGACTGGGGTAGAGATAATGGTCAAGAATTTGGGTTCTAAGTTCTAATCTTGGCTTTGATAGTGAACTCTCTTTACCTTGGACTGACCCTGGGGGCATCACCTATCTGTCAAATGAAGTTTCTGACCCAGATCCTTGGTTTTGGAGCATACAGTAGAGCTACACATTGACCTTTGTAGAAGCACACATGTCTAGGTTCAGCCCCTGAGATTATGATTCAATAGGGTTAAGTTGGGGACCAGTTATATTTTAAAAAAACACTCTATAGGGGTCCTGAGATACTCTCCTTGATAAGAAGCTGTCTACTTTGTCAGCACTTGGCAAATACTTGAGTCTTCTCCCACCTTCACCATTGCTCTGTTTGCCTGTGAAATCCTCCTAGCTATGGACCTGTTGGTTTTTGGCCTCGGCTCTGCTCAGTGGCCTCTCTCCTCTTCCTTAGTAACAACCTGCAGTGTTTCACCGTGCGGTGCAGTGCGGCGGCAGCTCGTGAGGAGGACCCATATGTGGACTCCACCCTGAAGGTTAGAACTGGCGTATGACAACAGTGAAACCTTAAGATCAAAAAGGGACATGTGACTGCTTGCAAACTTGCTCTTGGGTCTAAGTGAGGTGAACAGTAAAGGTCAGAAGATCTTTTGTATTGAATTAGAACTTTTGAATGTAAAGTAGTAAACATTTTCTGATTCATGGTTTAGATAACAATATTAACATTGGAAACATTCACTCAGAATTTAGGTATAAGGCATAGTTTTAAAAGTTTGGTAGAGAATAGTATAGTATAACTTCAGAGAGTACTTCACAACTATAGTGTACTATAATTTTATTAATGGATATGTTGGTGGCAATTATATAGCTATTAAAAAAGAAGTTCAGACATTAATATATTCAAGAACAAAAAATTGAAAAAACACAGAATTGAATAAAGTACATTAAAATAATTTTTTATATTGTTATTAGATATGCTTATAATTCTTCTTATTTTACAAGCCTTCAACAACCTTTCGTCTTTCTGTAGATGAAATCTAAGAGTTAATGGATATGTTAGCTCAATAACCTCATTTTTAGTTTGCTTAGTCTCTGAAAAAAACTATTGACCACAAAATAAACATAGACAGTTCATGATGAAATTTTACATTTTTCTGACCTCGAATTTTATTCTCAAAATATACTGATCATTTTTATGATATTCATCATACGGTATTTCACCTCTGACATATAAGCCACTTGAATGGTTGTTTGTTGTAAAGATACAGATTATAGGAAACCCCAAACTTATAATGGCCAGTATTTCAAAAGTTAGTTTATGCCTATCATAAAAAAGGCATCTGGAACACCTTTTCCTAGAAAAATAAGTGTTTGATAATGATGGTTATGTTAATAAGCCAGCACGGTGACGTGCTTACTGTGTCTCGGGTCCTGGGCCATTATTACAGTTGCCCAAATTATGTGATGGCCTGCCTGGAGCTTTCTTGTTACTGACCAGGCTTACTGCCTACCTTCGGCCTCCTGGGAAACCAGAATCACAGCTTTCCCTTGTCTTTCTGTCTGTGATTAAGATGTACACATAGTCTTTTCAAGAGGTTATTTTAAAAATAAAGGTTATTTCCCTAGCAGAAATTGGAAGCTGACAGATTATTTGTCTCTTTCTTCTCCCTACACCATGACTTAAAAAAACAAAAAGCTCAGAAGGACTTAGGCTTACATAGGTAGTGATGGTAGAGTGAGGGGTAGATTGAGGTAGGATTAATCTACCTTTCAAAATAAATGATAATTTTAGGTCTACTCAGGGTCTCATAAAACCAGAGTGAAGAAACCAGAAAGAGAGGAAGGGAGAAAAGAGGGGAGGGGGGAGCTAGTGGGGTCTGTTGTCCTTAAGACCGTCCTCTTGAGCATGGCACAGAGGGAAGGATGCTGATGATCACACCTCATGGCTGCCCCTTCTGTGACTCCACCAACCCAGATGCCACCAGGATGAGCATGCAGTTGTTTAGTCAGCTTGCTGACTTGGGTTTTGAGAGCTGTGGTGTCTGAGAAGGATTTCTCATCCTCAGAGTTTGGCCCATAGTACACTTACCTTCTTCTGCCATTCCCCTGAGATTCCAGATTCTCAGCACTAGTCAGGGCCACCTAACTATTCTTGGGGATGAAAAAAATAGAAGGAGGTGTTCCTCCAAGCAAGATGTGCATAGGGACAAGGAAGATGACATCTGAATCAAAACAGTGTTCATGGAGGAGAAGGCATGGGCCTGGCAGTATCATTTTCTGAGCTCCCAAAAAGAGTTCTTCTATCCTCTTTCTTCTCAGTTCTAGTTGAGCTAATGCTCCCTCACAGGCACAGGAGCCTGGCTCCTGGTCCAGGATTTTCTGCAGTTTACCTGGCACACTCCACTCTGGGCAATATTCATACCTAAGGACCCAGCAGTCAGGGGCCATTTGAAATGCAAGCATTTCTCTTCTACATACCCATCAACTAAGAAGCCATTTTATGTACCCTGTGCAGTAGAATGTCCTTTTGTAGTATCTCATTTTGACTGAAAAATCCATTTGGGCATATCCCCAAGCCCACACCCTGTTAGTGGGATTGCCCTGGGGGTGCACTTACAGCTCCTGGCTGCACTCCCCAGTCCATGGGGACTTCCCACAGCTGTGAGGGGCCTCAGGTGCACCCACCTGCTGAATTCATTCAGAAAGAATAGCTTTTTGGCAGGCACGTAGGAAATAGATAGTTATATAAGTTTAAATAGAGAAACCTCACGCTGATAAAAATAGGCATTTGAGGGCTTTTTTTTGAGGGTGGGGGTGGAGCAAGAGAAACTTTATCAAATAAACAGATGGATTTTTGAAGATTAAAGTTCTTATACCTTTATTTCTTGGTTAAATTTATGATTTTTTCCTTTACCAGGCTTGCCCACCTGTCAGTATGGATGTCTGTGCTTTAAGAATTCAGCTTTTCATAGGCTTGAAAGCCATCTGTCACTTTAAAAACCACATTGTGCTTCTGACCAAGGCAGACCCTGAGGCCATTCCAGAGAGGAGAGAGTCACCCAAGAGGCTTCTGTAAGCATCCCTGTCACCCAGATATTCCTGCCAAAGCTCTGGCCTGAATTGTTGTTGATGTGTTTTGTATGTATCTTTAGGTTTTTTTTAAATCAAAACTTTGAATAATCAGGAGGCTTTTCTATGGTGCTCTTTTTCCAGGATAAGAAAATAAGGGTTTTGTTTGTTTGTTTGTTTGTTTTAGAAAATAAGGTTTTAATGATCTCTATAATATCCTTTATAATCGACATTGCAACTTTTAGAAGAAAATGAATTATAAAATAGTTTCAATAAAAATCTAGTATTTTAGATAAGAAGTTAAAGGACATGCTTTTCTGTGTAATTAATGGGAATGACAGGGCCTCTAATGCTGACCCAATCTTCAAGATTACTTTCTGGTATTTCAATTTAAAAAAAATTAACACTGTGTTTCTTAGCTTAAATCACAGTACACATAGATACGTACTGATCTACCTTAAGATAGAATTGCAATTTGATAACACTAAGTTCTGGCTGGTGCTTTGGTTTTCTGTTTCCATGTTGTTTAGAATGCTTAATTGCAGACTAGTTGTGCTTCTGTTAGATGTTTTCTTTTTTTCTTTTTTTGTGGGAATGCATTCTCTTGTCTTCGTCTCTGTCTCGGTTTTCTTATATCTCATTTTATTTGTTTTTGTTTTTTTTTTCATTTTATACCCCTTTCCTGCATTCAATCGCCACACTGTTGTCCATGCCCATGAGTCCATTTTTCTGTTTGCTCCATCCCTCCTCCCTCCCTCCACCCAGAACTGTCAGCCTTCTCTCTGCCTATGAGTCTCTCTCTATTTTGCTTATTAGTTCAGTTTGTTCATTAGATTCCATATATGAACGAAATCATACGGTATTTGCTGGCTTATTTAACTTAGCATAATGTTCTCCAAGTCGATCCATGTTGTTGCAAAGGGTAAAATTTTCTTCTTTTTTATGGCCAAGTGGTATTCCATTGGACATTTTCTATATCGTGAACTTAGGAGGAAATGTAATCTAACTTGAACATTTCTATATGGAAAACTTCATCATGTAAGAAATCTGTTTGGGGGGAAGAAACATATAATGTATTTCATGTCAAACATTGGTTTTTGCTTTTAACATAAGTTTTTGCTTTTTGAATTGCCTGTGCCTGTGCTTGTTGCACCGAAAGGAATAAACAGGTCGACTTGGTTAAGTGATCACTTAGATTCAGAGTGGGCTGACCAGTTTAAAGGCTTCTAGGGAGAGGAAAAACAGCTTGGAATCTTGCACCTTTGACATTTGTAATGTATTATATATTTTAAGTGATTTTTAAAAATTCTAATTTATTTGAAAATTCATTTGGTCTAAGGTCTGTGGTTTAACAGTTTGTATATCACAGAAAATGCATCGCATAGTGAAAGCAAGAGACAGGGTAGTGCTCTAAGCAAACTAGCAGTTCCATGTGTTTTCTGCATTTTCTCAGTGGCCACAAATGTTTTGAGTGTTTCTCTGTTGGAGCTTCTGCTTAGATTTGTCATGTAAGGCCTGCTAGACTCATGAAGGCCACATACAGAGAGATCCTGGGCGCAGGGACTTTCACAGCTGAATCTCTCTCCCTTTGAGGGCTCTTGCCTATTCTTTGAGCTTATTGCCTATTTAAGAATATTTTGGAATGAATCTTAAGTGATTGGTTTATCAATTCATGAGTTGTAGAATATTAAATGTTATAGGCCCGTATAGCATTGTGTACAAATAATACTCTATAAAAATCAACTGCCCCATTAATACTGAAGAAAATACTAAATGAAAATGATTTCATAGTTATATTACTTTAGGTATCAAATATTGACCATTTAAAATTGCCATTTATTAATAACATGTTTTGTCTTACCATTCTTGTCCTTTGTTTTGCTTTAGTTCTAGAAAAGGTCCCAGTGTTAAGCTGAAAACACCTCCTGTAGCTGAGGCTGGGTGGAATTTGTATATTGTGAATACAGTCTCACCAGTGCAACTATACAGAGAAATGGTACTCCTTTCAACTTCTAATTCTTATTTGTAGAAACATGGAGTGGAATTGGTGACCATAAATGGATTCTAATTATCTTACCTTCAGAATGCCACACCCACCAGCTCATGAGCTGTCTGATAGTGGAGTGCGTGTCTTTCTCCACCTTCTTGTTTTCCCAGCTCCTGACATTTGAGGAGCCAGTAGAAATTCCTTTCACTAAAATAAGATTCCCGTGTTCATACTTTCTTCCTGTGAGGCTCGATTAACCAGTCTAAATATAAATAGCCTTTGACCTTTACCTTGAACCTAGCAAAGACAACCTTGAAATGGAATTGAAAGAAATCTTAGATCATTTATCATTGTCTCACTGTTCTTTTAAAACATCAGCAGGTTGTCCCTGGGCACTGAAGCACCTGTAGCATTGTCCTGTGAGTAGGGTCCCAGAGTGGGCATTCTTCTCCCTTTTCTAAAAATGACAGCTGCCAATTCATTCCTGGAAAGTTTTTTAAACTCTGTTTTGAAATACATAATTTGAAACTTACAGAAAGTTGCAAGAATAAGAATGGTGTACAAATAAACCCTGTATATATTTCCCACACAGACTTACCCTGCATCAACATTATACCCCTGCTGTTTCTCTCTCTCTCTCTCGAACTCTTGCACTTCTTACACACACATTGTTCTCTGATCCTTTGAAAATAAACTGCATAGATCATAGTCTAGGGCTAAATACTTCAGTGTGTGTTTCCTAAGAATGAGGGTATTCGCTTACACAACCACAGGGCAGTCATATGCTTCAGTAAATTTAACAGTGACACAATGCTTTAGTCTATGGTTTATATTTCATTTTTGTCAGCTGACCTTGTAATGGTCCAATATAGCGTTTCCCCCACTCCCGTACAGGGTCCACCCGAGCATCAGGTAGTATATTTGTCATGTCTCTTACCCTCCTTTA
Organism: Tonatia bakeri; assembly: GCA_004024845.1. Taxonomy (NCBI): domain Eukaryota; kingdom Metazoa; phylum Chordata; class Mammalia; order Chiroptera; family Phyllostomidae; genus Tonatia; species Tonatia bakeri. Next base: position 23,161 of record PVIA01004322.1, read on the forward strand.
ATCTGAAATATGATCACAGCCTTTCTTTGTTTTTTTTAATGATATAAGCATTTTTTTAAAATATATTTTCCCCTTTCAACCTTTAAAAATTTTTCATGATTAGCTTATATCTTCTTGGCCAGAATATTGCACGGCCGATACAGTGGTGTTTAGTGTGTTTCTCAGGGTATGACATTGGAAGGTGCATGATACCCATCTGCCCCTCGTTGGTGATGTTAATTTTGATTATCAGGTCAAGGTTTTACCTGATTTGTCCCTGACATTTCACTGTTGATAATTATATTGGCTTTGCTCTGTCTTTTTAGTTTTGTTTAATTGAAAACCATAGGCTTCATCTAGATGATTTGCCTACTGGTGTCTGAAAATGCAGATTGATTCAGATAGGTAGTGATAATTTTTATAAGCCCACTGCAAGTTACAGAAATAGCTGTAGCAGAATCTAAATTCACCATTTGAAACTAAAAGGAGGGATACTCAATCTGAATTTGAGAAAGATTTAAATGGTAGAACTTTTTTAAAAGGTTAACTATTTCAGATATGTTCATTAGCTTTGTTGTTAACAGTATTGTTAGTATTATAGTATTATTTGGGTCTTCTCTAATGATGTGTGCTGTTTAACAAGGGAGTATTTACAGTTGTGTGTGTAAAACTGGCTCGTAGACTGGGCAGGGGGAGCCAGGGACTCAAGCTAGCCCCCGTCAGAATGATAAATAACCACTTTTTTATTTTTTAGGACTTAATGTGTCCCAATATTGACTTTACTAACAAAACAAGTATTCTTAAGAACTGGGAAACTTTTAAGAGTCTTTCTGCTACAACATTAGCTGTTTGCCTTTTTGTTTTAGGTAGACTACAGTAATACCTACAAGACCACAAAAACCCAGAGCTGCATCCACCTTCTTAGCGAGGCTCATCTGTTAGTGAGAGCTGCGCTGATGGATGCCGGTCAGCTGGAACCTGGAGAGAAAGTGGAGCTTTTAGAAGCATTTAAAGAAAGCTGTGGGCACCTTGGAGACTGCTACAGCAGGTTGATGATGCTTCTTGGAAACTTGTTAGAGAAGCCATCTTTAGCTTTGGGTGCACTTGCTAGCTTTTCCATCTCTGGTAGTTACCTAATAAATGGGGGGAGGTATGCAGTAGGAGAGGTGGCTCATTTATTTAATTCACAAGCATTTGTTGAGCACATACTGTGTGCCAGGTATTGTGCTAAGCTTAGAGATATAAAGATGACTGTGACCTGCCTCAAGTAGTTATAGTATATTAGATGAGCAGTGAGTCTCAAGTTCATGAGTCTCCCAACAACTTACAAGTTTGAAGTTTTTTTCAGGCCTTGAGCTGGGTCATGACCAATGAAAATCCCTGAGACGGGTATATTACTAATTCATTCCCTATTAACTTTAAGGGAGAGATACCAGTTGGATGGTCTTTTTTTTAGCCTTGGTAGTCAGTGTTTTTATGATGTCAAAAAAGGACACTTATGAATAGTGACTTATTTCTGAGAATGAAGTTTACAAATTGTTTTGTATATGATTGTTTCAAAGACTTACTTGACCCATGGGGATAATTATAAATTAGTAAAACAGACTTTCCCTACCTATAAACACTATTACGCAAATAAAATTCATGTAATGGTTTTTTTCTGTTGTGACCAAACCAAAAGAACTACATTAATTAGAATGACCTTGCAGAATTAAACTTAGGAGATTGTTTCAACTGCTAATGAAAAGTATTTTGAGATTTCTATCATTTAGGAAGCATGGTCTGTTTTATTATCAAATGTGGCTTATATATGACAAATTTGAGATTTCTTTGCTTCTTTTCTTCAGGCTTGACACCCAGCATTCCCACCTCGCCTTGCCCTACTACAAGATGTCTGGTTTGTCTATGGCTGACGTTTTGAATCGAGTGGACTGGGCAGAAGAGGATGGATCACAGAAATACGAGAGGGGATTGATCTTTTACATTAATCATTCACTTTATGAAAACCTGAATGAAGAATTAAGTGAAGTGAATATAATTTTCTATTTAGTTATATATAATATTTTTAGCTTTTTGTTTTAGCAATTTATTTTATGTAATAACATGTAGAAGTCAAGTTTCAAATACTTTTGTATAATTTCTTTTCATAGAAAGGTAACTAATGTACCCTTTTTTTCATTAGTAATTATAGAATTACAGCTTGGAAAGGAACTTATAATTGTCTTCTCATACTTTCTCATTATGAGAAGTATGGTCCATTGTGATTGAGTAACCTGCCTGACATAACAGATGGTTGTCTTCCGAAGAATGATACAGAGTGGGGGCCTAGCCTTCCTTCTCATCTGCAGCCCTTCCCACAACCCATGCTCTCCGAGTGTCCAAAGCCTCACTTACACTATACTGGCCTAGTGACCTGGGCACGTTATTAAGGATTATTCTTAGCCCCTTGTGTGTTTTTAAAAGAAAATGAATACAGATATGCAGAGCTAAATATTAAGATACCACATGTTTTAAGATTTTGAGAGAAATGAAATTTTATCATAAATTATCCCATTAACTACACTTTGTATTAAGCTGAAATTTTTATATAATGGACTTTTGAGTATAATTCAATATTTCTCCTTCTGAATGCTTGTTAAAATTGGAAGTACTGGCCACAATTTGGTACATATTTTCACTGCTTTTTCTTCATTTTCACTCAGCAGAGAGACTACTTCAGATCATATGAGGTCTCTCACATTATCACCATCAACTCTGTCTTTTAAAATCAAAATATAATACTATAATTTTATTTTAATTGGAATGTTGTATCTTGGCTATGTCTTTTTTCCCCTGATTTTGTTGCTTTTGACTGGCTGACTGACTTTTGTTTCTTGTTCTTGCTCACCAAAGGAATTAGCAGTAAAAGTGGTTAAGATGTTTCATGTGGCTGAGCCGAAGCAGCTGCCCCATATTCTCTGTAGTCCTTCTATGAAGAATATTAATCCTTTAACTGCCATCAACTATCTAAGGAAACTGGATACTTCCGGGTTTTCATCAATATTAGTAACATTGACCAAGGCAGCGATGGCTCTGAAAATGGGAGATCTTGACATGTACAGAAATGAAATGAAAAGCCATTCAGAGGTACGGTACCCAACCTGGTATTAAAAGCAGTCTCAAATAGGACCTCATAATCCTGAGGTATTTAGCTTTCTTCTGGCTTCAGTCTAGGTCATTCTTTCTTAGTCGTAAAGGAAATTAGACTAGATGCTAAGAAGGAAGTGACCAAAAGTGGAAGTACTTGGGCTTTGAATCTGACAAATGAAAAAGAATTATAAGTAGGTATCCATAGACCCTTTACCTTAGTGTCAGGTATGTTCAGAGCATGGGGAATATGTAGGTTCTGCCCTGAGCTGACAGTCTGCATGAGAGGATGGCATGCCCACTGAAAACAGAGTGAAGTGTATTCAGGTACAGCAAGTAAGATATTGACTGTGAGCTTTAGGAGTCCAGTGGTTGCAGAAATAGCCTGCATTTAGGAAAATCACAAAGGACTATATGGAGGGTTGGGCATTTGAATGGTGTAGCAAAAAAAGGTAGCTTGCCCTTAGAAGAGAGGCCATTTAGGGGCATGAGCCAAAGATGTTAGTCATTATAGGAAGAAATTAAGAGGTGACATTAATTGAGCACTTATGTCCTAGGCCTATTCTAACTTCCTTGCTTATGTTCTCTTATTTAATTTTTGCAACAATGCTGTAAGGTAGATGCTATTATTGTACCTACTCAACAGGTGAGGTTAAATAGCTTGTCCAAGATCACACTGCTGGTGAGTAGTAGAGCCAAGATTTAAAGCAAGCAGTCAGGCCTCAGATCCTCTGCTCCTTCACTGTTGTTTTACTGCCCAGCTGTGGTCAGATACCCACAGTATGACTGGTTTCTAAAGCAAGAAAAGTAGGAGTGCTTTTTCACTGTATGAATGACACATTTTGTTATGATGAGAAGAGTGAGTCAACATCAAGGTGTTTTTTGCTTTGAAGAATAGAATTCTAGAAAGATGAATTTTCTTTTCATAATTTTGAAAAAGCCCTGGATATATTATTGTTAAATCAAGTGTACTTAAGTATAAAACTCTCTGCAAAAATTGGGCATATATATGCTTAATTAAATATTAATAGCTTCTGTGAAGACAGTCAACGATAATCTTTTAGAGTAAAACTGGTCTTTATAGTTAAAGAAAAAGTTGAGATTAAAGTAAATTATTAGTAGTTTAGCCATGAATCTTGAGTACCCTAGCATGTATTTCCAAGATGAATACAATGTACATTTTGTTCCTAAATTTCTTTTTTTTATGTTAAGATGAAGTTGGTATGTGGATTTATTCTTGAACCTCGGCTATTGATTCAACAGAAGAAGGGGCAGATTTTCCCAACTGAGCTTGCAGTTCACTTGAAGGAGACTCAGCCTGGATTGCTTGTGGCTTCAATCCTGGGCTTACAGAAGAACAACAAAATTGGAATTGAAGAAGCAGATTCCTTTTTTAAGGTTTGTCACTTTGAAAATGTTAGTTGTTCTAGATGTTCTGATAAAATTGATAAGGGACAGGGAGCAGAATAAGATGAGTGAGTTTTCATTTGTTTATTGAAAAAAACAAATTAGATATAACCAATTTATAAAAGTATATAGAGTATAAAAGAACATATCTAAAAAATTTCATTCATGCAGGCTATAATCTGTTTCCTGTTAAAATGTATAAACTTGCTTTGCCATGGCACTAATGCTAATGATAAACTATTAAATGCATGGCCTACATGATGGAGTGTTATTCAGACCAGCTGTAACTCGATCAATACTATATTTATCTGGGGATTGGGGGCTTGTTTCACTGTTTTCAAGGTGCTTTGTGGTAAGGATGGAGATACAATTCCTCAGCTCTTAGTGGACTTTTGGGAAGCACAGCTGGTAGCATGTCTCCCAGATGTGCTGCTGCAGGAACTCTTTTTCAAACTCACATCACAGTACATCTGGAGATTATCAAAGAGGCAGCCCCCAGACACCATACCGTTGCGAACATCAAAGGATCTGGTAAGATAAAGGAATGATACATTACACATTGCAATAATGCACCTTCTTATTTTTAATGGCTTTGAATCAAACCTGATTTGTGTTACCAGATATCTTTTTTAAGCAGGATTTTAAAATACACTTAAAACTTGTGCATGGGTGTAGTTGCCCATGTTTTAAATAATTTTATATTCTCAGAGTACCCCTACCACTTCTGTATTACTTACTTGCAGTGGTAGCTCAGTAACTAAAACCTGAAGGAAGGGGCTTTGCCATAACATGTTTGTGCTCCCTCAGGGGATGGTCATGAAGTAGAACACAAGAGGCATCTATGGACCCACTTACGGGTGAGGACCTGCACACACACAGCTGCTCTGTAGCCTGCGCAGCAGCCCTCACCACTGCTTTTAAAGGAAAAGTCACCAACTTCTCTTTTTAATAATTTTAAATTTTAAAATATTAGGAAATAATATTTTCTTTAAAAATAAAATTTTAAATTTTAAAATATTAGGAAATATTTAGTGCATATTTGTTTAGTGAGAAGTGTAAAGGCTGAAACTTTTTCCGGGGGATAGATTCTAAAAGACTTTCCTTTCCTCTTTTTAAAAAAAGATTTTATTCATTTATTTTTAGAGGAGAGGGGAAGGGAGGGAGAAAGAGTGGGGTAGAAACATTAGTGTATGGTTGCCCGTCATGCACCCCCTACTGGGGACCTGGCCCTCAACCCAGGTATGTGCCCTGGTGGGAAATCGAACTGGCCACCCTTTGTTTTGCACGCCAGCACTCAGTCCATTAACCCACACCAACCAGGGCAAGACTTCCCTGTCTATTCCCAGGAGTGTGTACTTAATTCTGTGACATGGTTAAGGATTAGTGATTGCTTGCTCTTTTTAGAATAAATGAAGAACATCCTGTTTTGTTGTATTTTGTTTATGTTAATTTCTTTTATATTTTAGATAAATGCCTGTAGTCATTATGGCTTAATTTATCCATGGATTAATGTCTTAATATCGTCTGATTCCTTAGCTGACTCACATTATACAGAAGATCTCTCCAAATTACAGGTAAATAAAAATGCCTCTTTATTACAGTTTAATGTAGGATATACATTTGGTAAGACCTTAGGTGTTCTATTAATCTAGAGTGTGTAATTTTGGAGGACAAAATCCACTGTTAGGCAGGCTCAGGAGCTCTGGGGGGAATTCCCGCCTCTGCCTGAAATGCTCACAGGAAGGCTGGTTTCAGTACCTTAAATGAATGAGCATCCAAGTCACATGGCTGTCTTGCCTCTCTTTCAGCATGTGCTTGAAAACACTTTGTGAAATGCAAATATGGCAAATGTTTCGCATAGTTTTATTAATATAATTCATTTTTTTTGTCTTCACTCATACATTTTAGGCCTCTAGCCCAATGCTGCAGCCACTATTATCTGTTTTATAGGAAATAAGTCAAAGTAGCCAATTTATCTGGCTCCTGAAAAGGGATTTTTAAAATTTTTCTTAAAGATTTTATTTATTTATTTTTAGACAGAGGGGAAGGGAGGGAGAAAGGGAGAGAAACATAAATGTGTGGTTGCCTCTTGTGCACCCTATACCAGGGACCTGGCCTGCAACCCAGGCTTGTGCCCTGATGAGGAATAGAACTGGCGACCCTTTGGTTCACAGGCCAGTGTTCAATCCACTAAGCCACACCTGCCAGGGCAGGATTTTTTTTTTAAGTAAGAAATATGATCAGAGGGTGTAGATCATCCTACAGGAATTCTGACTGTGACAGTGTTTTGACTGGAAATGAGAAGTAAATTCTACATTTCACTTGGTGGATCAGGCCGGGCTAGATGTGGATGTGGTTTTGCTTAGTGTTGTTCAGTGGTCCAGGACCCATAGAACCCCCAAATCTGTTTTGTTTGGTCTGCCCAATGTATCTACCAACGTATAAAAATTTACACTTTTAGTTAAGAATCTGAGTTTCAAGTTTCTCTTGAAAAGTTCAGCAGAACTGGTGACTCTGGGCCCTCATTGCCTGAGACCTGCAGGTTGGAGCCAACCAGTGGCTCCCCTTGAGCAGTCAGTGCTCATGCTCTCTTGCCTGCCACAGTTCTCATCTCAGTGTTTTCTTGGTCCATGTACTGAATGTGTGGTGTCCATTTTCCTTCTACCCAGCTGCCTTTTGGCCTCTTGAGGATTTTGAGTTTGCAACCCCTGATTTACACTAGGAACAGGTGTCAGTATTATTACAACTTACGAAAACCAAAGTTGGGGGTCGGGGTCAGGAGGGAAGATCAACAGACAGTATTGCCTAGACAACCGCTGGATAGCCTGTGTTGTCTTCAGAAGTGGAGCTGCTCACAGTCTTAAAAAAATCAACACAGATGATTTGTGTTGGTTCTTATCTTTGGCACCCTTATGATATAGAGCCTGCTGAGCCCTAAATTTGTTCCTCTCACAGATATTCTTGATCATGAGCTGTAGATGTGTACAGCATTAGACAAGACAGGCAGGGCCTTACTTTCCTGGAACATACGTACTAATGACATATGTAAAATCATAATTGTAATAAGTGCTGTTAAATCTCACCTGATAAAGCTACCAAGCATATTTGTAATCACTGCTTGAAAAAGTATAAATAAGTGGTCTTTTAAAGTCCATTTCAAAGTATTTAGAAAGGGTAGGTTCTTTCTGGGAGTCTTTGCTGTTCAAGGATGGAAAGGTAGTTGGCTTGAACTTCCAGATGATCTGTGAGTCATAGTCCTAGTCATTTAAAACAAAATAACCCTCAAAAAACAAAAAGATTTCAGTTTCATGTGGCTCTCCCCTAGAGGAATGGGGAGGTTCAGAACCACCACCACCACCACACAGACTAGATGTGTCTCATGTCCTCAGTCAGTATAATATTATACATATTTGTGCAAAAAATTAAAATAAAAATATAGAAATCATCTACATGTCAAGAAGCTGTTATTTGAAATGATACAGTAACTAGTAAATACTCTACCCTTCACCAAAATTGTCATGGGCCCCTCATCCACCTCCTTGCCAACCACCTCACCTAAGAGTGGCAGTTGATTGTGTAGGTGGAAAAGCAGAGAAGTTCGGTTCCAGCCCTGCTGAGTTGGCTGAGGGATCAAGATCAGAGAAGGGGTGAATAGTGCATGTGCTTGGGGGTAGAGAGGCGTCCATTTCCAGTATTTAAAAAGAAAAAAAGGAGCAGTCTGGTGGATCTCCCTTTGACCCAGCTGTTTCACTTCTAGGAATATCTCCTAAGAATCCTCACACATCAATACAAAAAAATATGCACCCCTATGTTCATATAAGCATTATTTCCAATAATCAAGATCGGAAACAACCTAAGTGCCCATCAGTAAATGAGTGGATAAAAAAAGTGGTGGTATATGTATACAATGGAGTACTACACAGCAGTGAAAAAGAAGGAACTCTTACCTTTTGCCACAGCATGGATGGACCTGGAGACTATTACACTAAGTGAAATTAGCCAGTCAGTAAAAGACAAATACCATATGATCTCACTTATATGTGGAATCTAATGACCAAAATAAAGTAACAAACAAAATAGGAATAGAAGCATGGATACATTGGACAGATGGCAGCTGTCAGAGGGGAAAGCGGGTGCTGGACGAAAGAAGGTAAAGGGAGTAGCCAAAGAACATATATGCATGACTCATGGACATGGGCAACAATACGGGAATTGCCTGAGGAGGGGCTGAATGGTGGAGGGCAAAGGGAGAAAAAGTGGCCACAATGCTAATAGCATAAGCAATGAAATACAATTAAAAAAAAAAAGGAGCACTTTAAAGAGGAGTAGTAACCTTTGGACCATTTTTAACTTCAGTAGTATATGTGCTTTCTGGTGTTTCTTATTTTTAAACTTCTTGATGATATGGATAGAACTAAGTAGAAATTCATGGATAATCCATTTTATAGTAAGCTTTGACTAGTTTTATTGTAACCATGGTTTGGGTTATTCATGACTTGCTCCCTTCTTCCTACCTGTCCTATTGTCCTGAGTAATCAAAAGTTGAATATAGAAATAATCTGTGTTTTCTTTTATATTGGGAGGTCCCATACGTGGCAGATTACCACCTTATTTCATGTTTGCTATCTTTTTGTCAGGAATTATTCAGATGAAGTTGATTATTAAACTTGCAGGGTGGAAAAGGACCAACCTTATTCTTTCAGCCATTCCTTGGTGGAAATTTGGAATAAAATAATCATGCTGACTGTAAATAGGTAGTTCATGTTCCATATCCTCCTGTGAGCTTGAGAAGCTGTAGCAAAAAGGATATAAGAAGAAGAAAATCAGTATATAATCATCTCATCTTTATCTATAAGAAAAGGGAAACAGATTATTTCCGTGGGATCAGAAGCAGTACAGTTGGCTCTTTAACGTTGTGGGGGTTAGGGTCACCAGCTGCCTGCACAGTGGAAAATTCACATACAGTTTAAGTCAGCCCCCAGCATACGTAGATTCCCAGCTGCCAGATGACTCTTGAACAACTCAGGTTTGAACTGTGCAGATCAATTAAAAAAAAAAAAAAAAAAGTGGGCCTGTGTATTTCAAATATGCATTGCTAAGTGTCAGCTGTATTTATAGTTTAAATGCCTAAAAGTAAAATTGATTACAGTTCTGTATACTGAAATAGTACCTGCTCTGCTATTCAACAAAATGGTGTTGTTACAAATTATTAGGTTCTTAACAATTGGTTCAGTTTTCTTAAATGTTAAATTTTAGTTTTGTTTATATATATATAATGCATGCTTATTATACAAACTTTGGAAAATACAGGGGGGAAAAAGTGGGCTCAGTCCTCCCATTCATTGAGCTAATCTCTGTTCAAATTCTGTGCTTTTCCAAAAGCATTTCTATACATGTAGGTATCTATGTATATTTCACAAAACTGATCATGCCCTGAATATAATTTTGTATTGAAACTTTTTTACTTATCGTTTTATCATGAGCATTTTGTCATTAAGTAGCCTTTATAATAAATATTCCATCATGCAAAGGTGTCATGATTTACTCATCCCTTTTTGTGTGGCATTTAGGTTGCTTCTGCTGTCATGTTATAAATACTCTCGTGAGGAACATCATCGAACATAACTCTCTGACCTCAGTGTTCTAGGACAGTCCTAAAGGGTTCCCGCTAGTTTTAAAATGCAGTCTGTGCAAAGCAAGTGAAATCATGTTATTTTCTAAATGATTGCTTTCTATCAAACAGATTATTATTCTTTAAACTAGAAGTGGTGCAAATATTATTTAATACCTTACTAAATAAATATCATATGCATGTGCTCTAAAATTGCATTTTTGTGGGGGGTGGGGCAAGTGAGATTTATAGTTTTTTAAAAAAATTGTCTCTGTATTTTGTGCTTTAGATTTTTGGGTGCTTCATTCCATAACATTTTACTTTTCTGTTCATAGTCTCTTATGTGTGGTCCTTCATTTGACATAGCTTCCATTGTTCCGTTCTTGGAACCACTCTCAGAAGACACAGTTGCTGGCCTCAGCGTCCAGGTTCTGTGTCGGACGCGTCTGAAAGAGTATGAGCAGTGCATTGACACACTGCTAGAGAGGTGCCCGGAGGCCATCATTCCATATGCTAATCACGAACTGAAAGAAGAGAATCGGGTATGCTTTTCAGATTACTTTTTAGGCTTGATCAGTGATAATCAGATTTGATCATCTTGTTGCCTTATCTGCAAAATAGGGACAAATCATGCCAGTCCAGCTTCACAGGACTGGGTGGGTCAAATGAGCACACATATTTAACATGTTACGTGTTTCGAATACTGTTGTAGGCTATTCAGATGTATGGCAATGGTATGTTATCTTCATTTAAAACCTCTCATTGAAGAAGTAGTAAGCTTTGAAGATTGGGGAAACAGTGATGGTGGAAAAGCATTCTCTGGGCTACATGGTCTTTAGTTTAAAAATTAGAATTTCAGACTTTAGTACTTTTTCTCATTTTCCTTCCTTCCTTCTTGCCACCTAAGAAATAATCCAGGATATGCCTACATTTCTTTTTGAAAATAGCCACATACACATGTACAATATACATATTATTAGATTTCCAAGCTACAAACATGACTTTTATGTTATACTTTAAGCAGAAGACTGGCTGCTGATATAACTTCAGTTATAATAAAATTTACTGCCCTAGCCAAAATGATGTATTTTTGCCCTGTACCTTTCCTGCATGATCTTATTCTTGTTGGAAACTTAATGTAAAATGCATCAAACTTAAAATTTATTCATTTTTTCTAAGATAGACTTTGTGGTGGAAGAAACTGCTTCCTGAACTTTGTCAGAGAATAAAATGTGGTGGAGAGAAGTACCAACTCTACCTGTCATCATTAAAGGGTAAAGCGATTATTTTTGCTGGATTATAAATTTAATTGCATCCTAGTTTTAGTTTCTGTAATTTGTTAAAGATTTGCTTTCTCTAGTTTTTCATATGATTCTCAAGTGAGTTGAAGAGGCTCTTAGAATCCTCTGAAGAGCTTATTTTCAGCATTCATGCGCTCCCTATCACATTGGATATTCGTTTATCTACTGTAGCTGTAGAGCTGATGCTTTTAAGTTAATCTTTTCAAATACCTAACAGGTTATCACAGGCATAGAAACTCACAACCTCAGTATTCTGAAAATTTGAATTTTCATTAAGACTATTACATTTTTATTAGTGATTTCAATGCTTAATTTACTTTATGTAGGAAATTACATGATTATCATTAATCATAGTTGTAAGTATTGAAGAATGACAAGGTTCTCAAGGATTTAGAAGTTGAGTGTCCCTAAATTATGCAATATTTTACAGCATTAGTCGTTATTTGAATTTTCATAATTCATAATCATTTGTGAATCTTAATACATGTATGGTTATCAAGTACTCTACTCTTGTGTGTTAATATCACTAATTAATTGTTGGCCTGATGACAGAGAGTTTGGTTATATTGATTTTAGTATGCATAAAATATTAGAAATTGATAGTATTAGAATTGTATTTTCCAGCAAAGGTAATTGGTTTGTAAAATGTTAGGCAGAGTCAGCAGCCCTTGGAAGGTGTGTTTCTGAAAATCTCCATTCATGATTGGGAGGAGGTGGCTTTGTACTAACTTCCTGTCTGACCATCTCTCTGAGTGATTTTGGGTTTTCAGAAGATGGAATTTTCAGTGTTTATACCCTGCCCACCTGCATCAAATTTATCATATGATTTTGAACTGATGTTTTGTGTTGATAGATCACTTTTTAGTGCAGATAGCCCATATCTTCACACCTTAGTTATATCACTACTTTACTCAAAAGATTCTTTCTTCATTCTTTTTTTATGTGTATTTTTATTGAATTTATTGGGGTGACATTGATTAATAAAATTATATAGGTTTCAGGCGTACAGATCTATAATACATCATCTGTATATTATATTGTGCGTTCACCACCCCAAGTCGTCTTCCATCACCATTTATTCCCTCTTTACCCTCTTCTACCTCCCTCTATCTCCCTTCCCTCTGGTAATCACCATACTATTGTCTTCGTATATGAAGGGTCATTTTGTTTTTTTGGATTTTTGCTTAATCCTTTCACCTTTTTCACCCAGCAACCCCAAGGTCCCTCTCCTCTGACAGCTGCCAGTCTGTTCTCTATGAGTCTGCTTCTTTTTTGTTAGCTTATTTTGTTTATTAGTTTCCACATATGAGAGAAATCATATGGCACCTGTCTTTCTCTGACTGGCTTATTTCACTTAGCATAATAATTTCCAGGCTCATCCATGCTGTTGCAAAGGGTAAGATTTTGTTCTTCTTTACAGTGGAGTAGTATTCCATTGTGCAAATGTACCACAGTTTTTTTAATCTATTCATCTATTGGGCACTTGGGCTGTTTCCACATCTTGGCTATTTGAAGTAATGCTGAAATGAACATGGAGGTGCATACACTCTTTCAAATTTTTGGGTCCTTAGGATATATTACTGGAAGTGGAATTGCTATGTCATAAGGCATAGCAATGGAATGGAATTCCATTCTTAATTTTCTTAAGTATCTCCATACTACTTTCCACAGTGGCTGCACCAGTCTACTCTCTCACCAACAGTATACAAGATTCCCTTTTCTCCATATCCTCACCAACACTTGTTTGTTGATTCATTGATGATGGCCATTCTGACAGGTGTGAGGTGATATCTCATCATGGCTTTAATTTGCATTTTTCTGATAATTAGTGATGTTGAGCATCTTTTTATATGTCTGTTAGCCATCTGTATGTCTCTTTGGAGAAGGGTCCATGCAGGTCCTTTGCCCATTTTTTTATGCCCATTTTTTTATTGGATTTGTGTGTGTGCGCGTGTGTGTGTTGAGTTGTGTGAGTTCTTTATAAATTTTGAATAACCCCTTACTTGCTTTGTCGTTGGCGAATATGTTCTCCCATTCAGTGGATTGTCTTTTTATTTTGTTGATGGTTCCCTTTGCTGTATAATAGCTTTTTAGTTTGATGTTGTCCCATTTTTTTTGTTTCCCTTGCCTGAGGCAATAATTAGAAAAAGTGCTATGAGAAACATCCACTGCCTATGTTTTCTTCTCATCCTTTTCTGATCCACATTCACAAACTCTCTACCCTTACCTTACCTGTAATCATTCCTCCAAATGTTCCTGTTTTCTGTATCTTCAAAATATCTTTGTTTTTGTACACACACATATGTGTATGGCTCATGGGACTACATGCTGTGTGCGATTTACCTTTATTAGATGCCTGTACCCCAAGAGCTGGTATAGTGTTTTAGTCACTTTTCATGTTGCACCCCTTTACCAGCAATGTGCCTCTCATAGGAAGCCTTCTGTAAGTATTTGTTAATTCTAAGGGGGAGAATCTTAATTCAGATCCATTTTCAAGGGAGATCTTTTGGTTGGCAGCTGTAGTACACTGAGAAGCGACCAGGATTGGAGCCTGGAGAATTGGAGCTGAGTTCCAGGTCTGCTACTTACTGAGTGACCTGAAGCAGGCAAAATTTTTAATATCCTGGGACTAATGAGAAGTTCAGGGATAACTCAAGAGTAAAACATTAGGCACAATTGCAAGATGGTAGGGTTCGAGATGGAGGTCAGGGACTTACATGCTTAGGAGCTTGGATTTCATGTCTCCAATACAGTGTTCCTCAACCTTGGCACTGTTGACATTTTTTACCAAATAATTTGTGTGTGTAGCTGTCTCCTGTACATTTTAGGATGTTGAACAGCATCCTGGCCTCTACTCCTAAATACCAATAGCACTGTCCCAGTTAGGACAAACAAATGTCTCCAGACATTCCAGATATCCCCTGGGGTCAAAATCAGACTGGCTGAGAGCCTTTGCATTAATGCAGAGCCATTGAAAGAGCTTAGTAGTTGGCTTGTTTGTTTCAAGGAAGTATTCGTTACTGTTTTTCTGATAATGAACTGTGTTATTATTACAAATTGTTATACTTTAGTAAATTATAAAAATAAAGCTTAAAAAGTCATTTAAAGTACCACCAGCTAGAAATAACTATTCTCAGTTTTTGATGAATATTTTCTAGGCACACCAAGGATTTAAGATATTGACCTTGGTCTCGGAGTTATGACCTGTATTAACCCCTCACTGATTGGCAGGAGAGAACTGGATAGTGGCAAGACTTTTTTGTTGGCTCTATAACTACTCTGCACTGGCCCCCCAACTCAGTGTTTTGTATGTAGGATACTACTTACAGACTCCACATAGGCTAAAAAATCTGGCTTGATAGGGATGCATTGGTAATTCATGTTTTTCACCTGCTTTTACAAAATGGTAGTTAATATTAAGTTTATGTTATATGTTAGATGTGCATCATTGTATTTTAATTCTCAAAGGACTCTGGAAGCTAGCAAATGATACTGCATTATAGATAAGGAAACTAGGACTTGGGAGGTTAAGTGATTTTCTCAGAGTCACCAGAGAGAAGTCACCAGGGAAGAGTATGATCCCTGGCAGTTCTGTCTGATTCCAGAGGTAGGGATCTTTCCCAGTATCACTGCTGTTCCATCATGACCTTTTAGCAACAAGGGCATATCACTCCTTTGTGGAAGGGGTGATTTAGGTTGCTGAATATTGGACAGATAACATTGGATAGGTGCACACACACTTGAACAGATTTGTTTCAGTCACTTGGCGAATAGAGTAAATGATGGACGTTTGAAGATCAGGGGGTGGCACTGAAGTATGTTTATCGGGGAACCTTGTTCTTAAGTGTCACCCCTTTCTTTTCCCAGCAGAGGGAAGCATGTTTGTACTTGGAAGCAACAGAAACATAAAATTGCATAGTTATCTTCACAAAAATGTTTGCTAAATTCCTTAATATTTAAAATGTTAACTAGAGCTCATTATTTTGCAGTTTGGAAAAAGAAGGTAAAATGGTCATGAAAAAAGCTTTGTCCTTATTAGTAACTTGAAAATATCAGAGAGGAACTGATTTAGGAAAATGTTATCCAACGATTAATAGTAATTCTTGTCCTAGCAAACTTTTTGAATTAGCTGAGTTCTACCACTAAAAATAGTATTCAAATGATTGTATTTTTTAGAAGATTATCAGAAATTTATTGAAAATACTGTAATAATCTAGCAATGAAGTAGTAAATCCAAAGTGCATGGGGCTAATATAAAATAAACTTCAAAGGATTCTAGAAAGCATAAATAAGTTGTAAAACCACAAAGTATTATGTGGACTTAAAAGACAGTTTGCATGTTCTTTTGTAATTATAACATTTGGTACCTGAACTAACTTTTAATTGGTTGAGTGACAAGAGAATTGGATGAAAGACATTTAGTTCTAACTCAGATATTCCTTCCTGCAAACAGAAACACTGTCAGTTGTTGCTGTGGAACTAGAACTTCGGGATTTCTTGAATGTTCTTCCAGAAGATGGCGCTGCAGCATTTTTCTTGCCTTATCTTCTTTACTGCAGCCGAAAGAAATCATTGACTTGAAGGTATCATTTGAAACTCGGCAATGGAATTCTATGCCGGAGAAAGAAAGAAGGAGCTCCTACCCTTTGCAACAGCATAGATGCAACTGGAAAGCATTATGCTAAGTGAAATAAGCCAGGCGGTGAAAGACAAATACCATATGATCTCACCTTTAACAGGAACCTAAAGAACAAGGCAGAGAAACAAGCAAAATATAGCCAAAGACACTGAAATAGGGAATGGTCTGACAGTGTTCAAAGGGGAGAGGAGAGGGAATTTCAGGGGAATTTCAGGGGATAAGGGCAAGGGTTTACAGGAAGAAATATAAAGGACACATGGATAAAAACTAGGGGTGGGTGGAAATGGGAGGGAGGAGGGGAGGGCTGGGTGGGTGGGTTGGGATGGGAATAAAAGAAAATTGTACTGCAACAACAATTGAAATAAAAAATATTTTAAAAAAGAAATAAATAAAATATTTCTTAAATAAAAAAAGAAAGCACAATAGCATATGAAACTGAATTTTCAAAAATTGAATGCAAGGTAAAAATAAAGGATTTTCACATTGTATATGTACATATACTGAAGATGCTTTGAGGTTGCTTACCCTTACCATGGTATTTCATAATTTATTACCTGAATCCATTTAATTGTCCAGATGTAAAAAAGCTACAAGGCAAGAATTTCCTCAAAGAAGGCATATATTTTTAAAGGCAGACACTGACATTTCAAGGAACATCAGTTTACTGTTGTTGGAGACATGACAATCTTTTCATCCCACAAACACAGAGAACAATTTTGTAAGTATGTGTGAAAGAATGTCACTCCAAGTAGTCCAGACTTTCTTCTTGATTTTTCCAGTTTTTTTCTATTGGGTTGCTTTTTAAAACAAATTTCCCACAAAAGATTTCAGACTTTTTTTTGTTGTGACTTTTAAAACTCATGCAGCATTTCTCTCTGAATCAAAGGAAGTAGAAGTTACAAAGCTGACTTTCTTGTCTGGCTATTAACATGATTTGTTTGAATGCATGTTTTTCAGCCAAAACATTACTTCCACTTTTGTTGATGTGTACTCTTGCTCTTTCAGCTAGAGCGTATGTGAAAATGAAAGAATATGTCATTGTATTCACAACTGTTGTCTTCTTTTTTAACCTCTTATTAAACAATTTTAAGTCCAAGTTCAGCTCGTTGATAGTGTGCTTTGACTTTAGTTAAGGCTGGGAAAAAATGCTCCTTACCAGGCATCTGCCACAACTGTATTTTGAAACTTTTCTCCTGATGACATTCATCTTTACCAGGATTTAATCTATAGAATTATTTCTTTACTCTGCCTTTTTCCAGTTCCAGATTCATATCCTTTTGACCATTTCTTTAAGGGTTTATAAAACTCAGATTTTGGCCCTGGTCAAGTGGCTCGGTTGATTGGAGAGTTGTCCCAGACACCAGAAGTTTGCGGGTTCCCTCCCAGGACAGGGCACATACCTAGTTGTGGGTATGATCCCTGGTTGGGGTGCATATGAGAGGCAACTGGCAACCAAATGATGTTTCTCTCTGTCTCTCTCCCTCCCTCCCTTTCTTCCTCCTCCTTCTGAAGTCAATAAACATATTCTCTGGTGAGGATTTAAAACAAAATCCGATCCAGCAATACATTAAAAAGATCATATACCATGATCAAGTAGGATCCATCCAGGGATACAGGGATGGTACAATATTCACAAATCAATAAACAATATATCACATAAACAAGAGGAAAGACAAAAATCGCATGATTATATCCATAGATGCTGAAAAGGGATGTGATAAAGTGCAACACCCATTTTATGATAAAGACACTCAGCAAAGTGGGAGTAGAGGGAGCATATGTCAACATAAAAGCTATATATAGAAACCTACAGACAAAATCATACTCAATGGGCAAAACTAAAAGCTTTCCCCCCTTAGATCAGGAACAAGACAAGGGTGTCTGCATTCATCACTTCTATTCTACATAGTATTGGAAGTTCTAGCCACAGCAATCAGACAAGAAAGAGAAAGAAAAGGCCTCCAAATCTGAAAGGAGTAAAACTGTCATTGTTTGCAGGTGACATGATAGTGCACATAGAAAACCCTATAATCTCCACCAAAAAACTACTTAGCCTAATAAGTGAGTTTGGCAAAACAGTCGTATACAAAGTCAATATTCAGAAATTGAAGATCGAAGGCATTTTTATACAGTACCTACGAATAAACCTAACCAAAGGGGTAAAAGATCTGTACTCAGAAAACTGAAAAAGAAATTAAAGAAGACACAAATAGAAGCATATACCGTGTTCATGGATTGCAAGAATAAACATCATTAAAATGTCCATACTACCCAAAGCAATTCATAGATTGCAGTCAATGCAATCCCTATTAAAATACCAATGACATGTTTCACAGATAATTGAAGAAGTATTTTAAAAATTTACATGGAACCATAAATGACCCCCAATAATATCAGCAACTTTGAGAAAGAAGAACAAAGTGAGAGGGATCACAATACTTGATAGGAAACTACAGGGTCCAGCAGAAGTAACACCTGCTTGAGTGTGGTTGGTAGGATGATAATATGGGTGTAATAATTTATAGTTTTAATTTGAACATTTCATCTAAAATGTGAAATGGTGTGCTTGAGTGTGATATTAACAGAATTACATGTTCATGATTTTGTAATAAAGATTTTTGTAGTAAAAAAAGTGTTATTTGTGCCAGATCCTGTATGTTATAAGGCCACTGTAATCAAAACAGTCTGGTACTGGCATAAGAACAGACACAGATCAATGGAACAGAATAGAGAGCCCAGAAATAAACCCATATCTCTATGGTCATTTAATATTTGACAAAGGGTCAGGAGCATAAAATGAAGTAAAAATAGCCTATTCAACAAATTGTGTTGGGAGATATGAACACCTACATGCAAAAACAAAACAAAACAAAAACTCAACCACCAACTTACATCATAAAGTAAAATAAGATGGATAGAAGAAATATAAACCACGATATCATAAAAGTCATAGAGGAAAACATGCACAAAAATTTCAGATATCCCATGCAGCGATATTTTTACTGATATATCTCTGAGGGCAAGGGATATAAGGAAAGGATAAACAAATGGGACTACATCAAATTAAAAAGCTTCTGCACAGCTAAAGAAAACAGCAAAATGAAAAGGGAATCAACTATATGAGAAAACATTTGCCAATGACACCTTGGACAAGGGTTTGATTTTCAAAATATATAAAGAACTCATATGACTCTACACCAGGAAGACAAACAATCCAATTTAAAAAATGGGTAAAAGATCTGAACAGACACTTCTCCAAGGAGGACATACAGATAGCCCATAAACATATGAAAGGTAAACACCACTAGCCATCAGATAGATGCAAATTAAAGCCACGATGAGATACCACCTCACACTGTCAAATGGCCATTATAAACAAATCAACAAACAACAAGTGCTGGCGAGGTTGTGGAGAAAAGGGAACCCTAGTGCACTGTTGGTGGGAATGCAGACAGGTGCAGCCTCTGTGGAAAACAGTATGGTATTTCCTCAAAAAAATTGAAAATGAAACTGCCTTTTGATTCAGTGATCCCAACGCTGGGATTATACCTTAAAATCCCGAAATACCAAAAGAACCTATGCACCCTAATGTTCATAGCAGCATTATTTACAATAGCCAAGTGCTGGAAACAGCCTATGTGCCCATTAGTAAATGAGTGGATCAAACTGTGGTACATTTACACAATGGAATACTATGTAACAGGAAGAAAGAAGAAGGTCTTACCCTTCACAACAGCTTGAATGGGACTGGAGAGTATTATGCTAAGTGAAATAAACTAGGTGGTGAAAGACAAATACCACGTGATCTTACCTATAAGTGGAACCCAATGAACAAAACAAACAGGTAAAAGAGAACCAGAAACATGGAAAAATGGAACAAACTGACAGTGACCAGAGGGGAGGTGGGAGGGGAATAATGGGGGAAATAAGGGGAAGGATCAAATCAAGAAACATGTATAAAGGACTCGAGGACATGGACAACACAGTGGGGATTGACTGTGGGAGCTATAGGGGGTGGAGAGGAGGCAGGAAGAACAATAGGGAAAAAAATTACATCAGCTGTAATTAATAAAATTTAAAAACACCCTCATATCTGGAATTTTTATTTTTAACATTTTATTTTAAATTTAACTTTATTTTATTACATTTTCTTTTAAATTTTACTTCCTGTATCCCCATGTCCACTGGTTTATTAGGAATGATGTCAGCAGCATGTTTAGGGGGGTTGATGGGGAATCCAATGGTTGGAAACATTTCAGAGTGTCTTAATAGTGATTCTTTGAGAACCATCCCGGATAACATCTGGTCACACATTTTTCTTTTAAATACAGTTTTGTAAAGCCCCAGTGTTGGTGATATGAATAGTCTATGTGAATCAGTTTCGTTACCTAGTATCTTCGAGTCAGCCATGTATAGTAGTCTACTGATCTTCTCATGTGAAACAGTGTAACACAGTTCCCCCACAAATGCATGAAATATGTTTTCAGTCTTTTTACTCCATATAGCCATTCCAAAGTAACCATTCTATTCAATACTTTCACAGATATTATAATGAATTGGGTTTTTTTTTCACTTATCACCAATTTATTTCTTTCAGCCAGACTTGGTCTCTATAGAAAAAGAAATTTTAAGACCATTATTAAAAATAGTATATAATATATGATTTAATAAATTAGTGCATGATGCTTTAAATGTATTCTAATTTTTAAAAATGTATTCTAATTTTGTTTAATTATTCTTGATTCATCTATATTTTTCTGCTTGTATGTTTAAAAACACATCTTTCATTCCAGCACTGCTTTGTTTAAAGAAAAATTACTTCCCTACTCAAGATCCTTATTAATTATAAAGGGAAAATGAGTAACTTTACAATGGAGAAACCTGGCAGACAACTCCTTATTCAAATGCTCAAAGTTTACCAGTAAGGGAACAGATCAACATCTTGTGCCTCTTGACATGTGTACTGAGAAAAACTATCACTTCTGTGAGAGTCTTGCCCCAAAATGCATAATCTGAATCTAATCATGAGGAAACATTAGACAAACACAAATTGAAGGACATTCTTTAAAAATGTCAAAGTTGTGAAAGACAAAAACCGAGGGAAGGGTTGCAGACTAGAGGTGGTGGAGGAGGCGTGCTAGCTGGTCACAGTGCACTTGTGGGGTTTTCTTTTTCTATGAAGAACATGATTAGAACAATTGGCAGTGGGTGGTTTAAAAGGGGTCTGTAGTATTGGATCATTTTTAATGTCCTGATTTTTATAAGTACATTGTGTTTATGAGAATATCCTTGTTTTTAGGAAACATGAGCATATATTTACAATAGGTACAGAGTATGTGTGGAGAGAGGGGGAGATAGGAGAGAGAATGAAAATGCAAATGTGGCTATGCAAAATATTAACATTTGTGGGTTAGGGTGAAAGGTATATGGAATTTTTTTTGCACTGCTCTTGTAACTTTTCTATAAATCTGACATGTCCAAAAACCTTTTTAAATTCATTTTTTATTGAATTAATGTCTTTAGATATTTACCAAGCAGAGTATTAGATGGATTTGGGTACTTAGAAATACAGAGTATACGGTCCCTGCCTATAAGGAACTTAAAGCTAAGCACACCTTTTTCCCTACAGACTGCTCCAAAAGGTTATCTGACTGTCATAAGAATGTCAGTATTAAAAAAAGTAGCCTTTTTTTATATTTGTCATAAGAGGTCTTTATTGTGCTTCCTCTGGTAGGGGAAATGAAACAGTACCTTAAATATGACAGGATATTCACAATTTTTTGTAATTTTTTGTGGGGAGGGCGCAGGGAGGAAACTGCATCTCTCTGGTGCGTTATACCGAAAGACTTCACTCCAACCTGCAGCACTCTCATGTCTGCGTCGTGGTAGAAAGAAACGTTTCTAGGATTCAGAATTAATGTAGACTTGTCCAGATGCTTTATTAAAGTTTTATTTAAAGATAATTCAGCCTGGTGAATGTGGCTCCTCGTTTTCCTGCGTATAGTTTAAACTATCCTTTTTTATTCATTACTGCTTCTTTCAGTCCCACAAATATCTTTCTTTTTGTAAATGCTAAATTTCTCTTTAATCATTTTTTTCCAACATGTTTCTCCTTCCAGTTTTCTATTTGTTCTACAATTTTCTATATGGCTTTTAAAACCATCTCTCCTATCTCAACCAAGCAGTCATCTCTTTCTTTTCCTCCAGGCTCAATATGCGGGGGAATCTTATCCTTGTCTGTGCGTAGATTAGCCTGTAGCAGCATCCTCTGCGTTCTGGCCATTTGCATGCATGAAATTCCTACCTCAGTGTTCCCTGGCTCTTGGTTATTTTTCTAACCATCCTTTTGTGTGCTAAACGTGTGTGTGAATGTTCTTTTAAAAGCTAAAGTTTTCTTTCTCATTTTTGACTTTTCACCCTGCTCATCAGTTTCTGGTATTAAACCCAGCAGTCCGTTTGCCTATGGAGCCTTGGGTGTTCTAGTGCCCTTAGTGCCCCACTCTTTGTGATAAAGGGTTTTAGTGGGGGTAGTTTTTCATGGTACAAGATGTTCAGGTAAGAACCAGGAAAGATTAAAACCTTTCATTTGCACTAATGGTTGATCTTTCAGTGATTTTTTAATTTTTGAAATATATGTACTTCTATATTTTCTTCCATTTATATGTTCCCTTTATACCTGTGTTAAGAGGAAACACAAGGAGTTGTTTACCTAATTTCCCTGTTGGGTTTGCCATTGCCAGTTCCAACAATTCTGAACTTAGAAGACCCAAAGCCTGCAACCACCAAGCAAGAGTTTCACTCTTTCATACAATACATTGTGTTAGTGTTTGTGCACAAAAGGGTGTTTGTTTTCCTGTATTTTTTGTTCTCTGTGTACGCGTGTGTGTCTGTGTGTGTGCACCTACACAGTAGGGGTGCTGCTGCAGGGTAGGAGGAGTGGGGAGTATATATTCTATTTTTTTCCTACATCTTTACTGTGATCTGAATGTTTGTGTCACCCCCACCAAAAAATATCTGTGTGTTGAAAACCTAATGCCCAGGATGATGGTCTTAGGAGGTATGCATTTGGGAAGTGGTTAGGTCATGAGGGTGGAGACCTCCTGAATAGGATGTGTACCCTTTTTAAAGACACTCCAGAAAGCTAGCTGGACCCTTCTGCCATGTGAGGACACAAGAAATCTGCAATCTGGAAAAGGGCCCTCATTCACCCATGCCGGCACCCTGACTGACAGCCTCCAGAACTATGAAAATAAATGTCTGTTCTTTTGTATTTTATTATAGCAGCCCAAATGGGCTAAGGTAGTCTTTCATAAACAGTAATCAAGAATATACTCCCTCTAAAACAAAGAGAGATATTGTTCTGCCTGATTGCATATTTGAAATTATATTCATTTGGGAGAGTGTACCAGGTAATACCTAGAAAAAAAGTTAATGTCTTCTTTTAAGACAGAAATTAAATATGTCAGTAAGCCATGGTTAATTTTTTTATAAAAAATATGACTGGTCTCGCTCTGGCTGGTGTAGCTCAGTGGATTGAGCTCGGGCTGCGAACCAGGCATTGCAGGTTCAATTCCCAGTCAGGGCACATGCCTAGGTTGCAGGCCATGTCCTCCAGCAACCACACATTGATGTCTCTCTCTCTCTCTCTCTTTCTCCCTCCCTTCCCTCTTTAAAAAATAAATAAATAAAATCTTAAAAAAAAACACAACATTTAAAAAATATGACTGGTCTCATATCCATTTTAAGTATAATTACATTGCATCAAATTGGTGTCAGTTTGTACTAGATTAGAGAGGATTGGTGCTGTTTTCAGAACTGTTAGAAAAGCAGTGTCCCATACCATTTAACAGTAAAAAAAAAAATTCTGTCCAGAGGTAGAAAAGGAAGAAAGAACAGCCTGTTCACAAATGTTTCATTTTGGGGGAAGTATTTAGGCAAAGTGGTGTATCTTAATTATATTTGTGCTGTATGACTTTTAGAATCACTAACTTGTTATTCACCTTTACTTGGCAGAACGGTGTAAGTAGTTTCCATTCCAGCATGGATGTGGTCAGTTACGTGGCAGTGGAGTAACCAGGTTCCAGATGTTTCTGGAAACATTTCTACAGTTTGGTATGTCCCAGGGAAAACGTCAAAGACATCAGAACTATAAATGCCCCTGTGCTTAATCAGAAAAATGACAAGAACATTCATATAATGTTTATTCTATGTGAGAATTCATTCAAACAATTTTTCATTGGCCTGCCAAAGGATATTAGACAAATGGGTCTGTTAAAAAAAAAAAAAAGAACACCCTGTATATTTTGGGGTTTAAAACAAACAGTGAGATACATCTATCTCCTTGAATTCCTGCTATAGCCTGGGTACTATGGGCCATCAGGTGAGTGTGAGGGAAAGGTGTGATGAAAGTGGCCATCAATCAGTGCTATCTGTTAACTCTCACACGTCAACTCTGGTTTGCCTTTTTATCAGAGTACTTGTGTTACACAAGGGAACTGAGCTGTGGCCCCATTTCAGCCACAATCGCACTGTTGCTGAACCTACCCTAGATTAGGTTGTCTGTGAAACTTTAGGGCAGATAGGGAAATGAGGGGTGCAGAAAAGGAGACAATGGAAAAGCCAAAACTCAAAGCAGTTCAGGTAAAGTCTTGACTAGACACAAAGTACTTGGCAGTATTTCCGTTAGGGATACAACTGAAAGTCTTCTAGGGATAAAACATCTATGTAAACCAAAACACCAATAATAAAATGGTCTTTTCTGCAGTGTGCTTTTGGTAGCTTTTGAATTTTCTACACAAACTCAAAGGTAAGTAATTCTAAAAGTGCAACTGATGCCTGCTGAAATCAGCACTTGCTGAGAAGTAGCAGGGTTGAGATCTAGGTATCAGTCACTTGACACCATGCTGATGATCTTGTTCATGTCAGGCCATTTAAGATACAGAATTCAGAGCAAGCAATGGTTGTAGGAAAGTCTTGTCTCTACTCTGATCCATCCTTACTGGAACATTCCTACCCTATCTGCTAATGCTTCTATTCAAAGTCATTGCTCAGGAATATGTGAGCAGAACTCCATGAAAATTCAGCACAAATAGCAAATGCCGGGAAGAGCCCCAGGTATAACAAAAGCTAGAATATAGTTATCTCTTGCTTTGACCGGCATGGCTCATTTGGTTGGGTATCATCTTGCAAAGCGAAAGGTCACTCACAGTTCAGTTCCCAGTTCAGGGCACATGCCTGGGTTACAGGCCTGGTCCCCAGTCAGGGTGTGTGCAAGAAGCAAACAACAGATCAATGTTTTCCTGTCTCCCTCCCTTCCCCTCTCTCTAAAAATAAATAAATAAAAATTGTTTATAAATTTTAAAAAGGAAAATAGTTATCTTGGTAACTTCCAATTTTCCATAAGTCTCTCTGAGGGATTATTTTCTTCATTTGTATTAAACCATTTTGAAATAGAACAAGAATAATGGCCACGGATGGCTCTTACCTTGTATCGGAAGCTGTGGCCATGGAAATGCACTGAGTGCAAGTCTATTTCGTTGCCCATCCCCATCAGGTACCAGTTGACTTCATCTCCCACGTGCATTGTGAGGCCTTGCAGGTTCCCAAACATTCTTCCATTAATAGCTGAGGAAAGCACATGATTTTTATATTATCTTTCAGGATATTTTAAACCAGCAGCTATTTCACAAAAAGTGATTATTAGGCTAATGAATAGGATCTTTTTTGAGTTAATAGAAGTTGTTTCACAACCGATTAGGGAAATGGATACTGTAAGGTCAATAATGTCACTGCTTTTCTAGTTGCTTAGCACAAAAAGCCTTAATCCTAAATCTGAGTTTATTTAAAAGGGAATGAGACTTTGGAACTGGGAGAGAAGTTAATAGATGATTTTGAATATAGTCCCCTTTTTACTCTGAACAGAATTTCTACCTCACAAAGTGAGGCAGACATGGTTCATTATAAAATGAAGCAAATGAACAGTCTCTAGAGTAGTTTGATTTGAAAGTAGAAAAGGGAAAAAGAAGTTTTAAAATAATGTTTCATACCATGCATTTTATTGCTTTCTATGAATTCATCGTCATCTTTTTTTACTTTCTCAGGGTGATCAGAGTATGTTTTGATGTTGTCATCTAAGTACCAAGATTCATTCTCATCAAATACTAAAAACAGAAGGGAAAACTCCAGTTTCTTTATGGGATTGTATACTTTCAGGTAGTGCTTCCGACAGACAATCAGTGGGCCAATTAATCCACTGTAGAGATCCTGCAAGCAAGCAAAAAGTTCAGTCACCCTTGTGATACACGTCAGGGTTTCAGAGACCTGGGACCTTACTGCCCTTGGCCTCAGGATTTTGGAAGGACTGATTTAGGTAGTAAACCTTGCCCAAGGTGGTGCTCTCAGTCAGTAACTTTCCACCTGAAGCTGTTAAATTGGAACAATGGTGAGCCAAGGTTGTGTGGATGCAGAGGCCAAATATTGGCCCCTCTAATGAGCAGCAATTTAGCAGAACCCCAAAGGAACAGTGGTGATTTACTTATTCCATAAGCCAAGCACTATGCCAGTCACTGAAAATCCAGAGATGCATTGTGCAAAGCCCCTGCCCTCCAGGAACTCAGTCTAGTATGGAAGATAGAGGAATAAAAGAAAGGAACCACTTGCTGTGATGGAGGTATGTGCAGTGCCAGTGGACACAGAGGAGGAAGACCACAATTGACTTAAATCTATGAGAAGTTTGCTTTGGCTGTGCATTAGTAGTAGCAGATTTGTTCTTGGAGGACCTTTGAGTCATATGTTCAGGAACTTTAGATTTTGTCATAATCTAAAATTAGGGACATAGGTAGCCATTGAAAAATTGAACATGGAATGGAAGGGTATTTGCAGTTTAGAACAGTCATCCTGGTGGTAGAGTGAAGGAAGGCGTGGAGGGGGCGGAGACTGGAGAGTAAGAGGCCGCTGAAGCAGTTGAAGTAAATTACAAGGATGTGATCTATGGAGACAGAGAGGAGGACTGGACTGAGTTCTGGGTGGGTGGGCCCTGGGTGAGCTAAGGGGGAACATTAGATACTTTATATCTCCAGGGTTCTAGCTGGAACAGCTGAGTAGACTGGGTGCTTATGGTGCTATTTGTTACAACAGGAGAAGGTGAAGGAAGATCTCAGTTTCCATTTTGGAGCTGCTGAGTTTTCAGCGCCTGTGTGACATGCTGGTGGAGATGTTCATTTGGCAGGTGTGTATGTAAGTGTGGTACTCAGGAGAAAGATTTGAACTAGACCTGGGATCTGTTCTGATGCGGCATTGTTGAGTGTTTCATTGGCTTGGAAATATTTAATCAAACAGTAGCATTAGTTGTGCTGTGATTGGTGAGATCAGCATTTTTTAATTACCATGTAATAATAGAGTTCTGAAATCAAGTACATCACTTCTTTATGTTTAATGTATTTTGATATGAAAGGGAAATAAAATACTGTATTAATATTTAAATCTGTATTACCCATTATCAGCAGTGGTAAGAGTTGTATCCTTAAAAACAAACCATAAAAAGGAAAGGAAAGGAAAGAAAAAAGAAAAGAAAGGGAAAGAAAAGAAAAGAAAAACCGAAGTAAATTGCAGAGCAGCTTATTTTCCTGGGAATTTACCGTAGAATTGGGCCACAGGAAAACTGTAACCTCATCTTCCTTCAATTGTGTGTCTGTTTTGGGACTTTTCAAAGAACACAAAGGATTTGAAGTTTACCTTAACTTGATCCACAGTTGAATAGTAGACCCATGGAATGCAAGGAGAATCCTCTCTTCCAGCTCCAGATCTTTCTGGGATTTTCCATGTGTAAGTTCGTGTTTCACCTAAAATAATCAAGTGTTAATGCATTTGGTTATGTTTGATATATACATAATGTTGATAACTAGTAACCCAGAAACTGGAAATGTGAAGGAAATTAGATTTAAAAAGTAGTAATATTCAAAATTGTTTTCAGAAATTTAGTTTTAAGACAAACTGAAAAATACACTTTTCTGTCTTTGTCAGTTATGAGTTAACTGAACTTGACACACATGTACCACCACGAAAACCAGGAGGTGGTGAAATCAAGCCCCAACACCTAAACCAGAGCCTAGTAGTTTTTCCCTCTCTTTTTTTTTGGGGGGGGGGCGGACGTGGGGGGGCACTTTCAGGAGATAACATCAGGGCTCCTGGATCGCACCCAGCCAGACCCTGCCCACTTGGAATTTCTTCATACTTTCTCTTACCCTTCCCATTCCTTACCTCAGATAACTCAGTTCCAAGGCCATCCAAACCGAGCCCTTAAATTAGAATTAATTGCTATGTATAGCTCCTTCCTAACCTCATTGTTTAAATTTACTCCAAGCCCTTGTCTGAGGAAGACTGATCTGAGCCTGACCTCCTGTCTCCCTGTCTGGCTGCCTGATGAATATGTCTGCTCTTCTCTGCAAAGACCTGTTGCCTTGGACTTGGGTTTCTCTGTGCTTGAAGCGCATCAAACTCCTTGACTTTGTTAGGTAACAGTGGCAATTCCAATAATACAATTTGAACAAACTTTGTAACAGATCTTTTCTTAGCTTGATGTATGTTTTTCTAATATACTTCTTTTTTCTTATCAGCTATCAAGTGATTTTCCCCACAGTTGTAGCACCTTCCACATAGTCTCGTGTCTGTATATCTGAGCTACCCTGTGCAACTCCTTCAGTCTTACCCTGACCTTCCTTTTCTCCTTTCTTATCATTATCCTCAGTGATTTCACAATACTTGTGAGGAGTCGTTAGACCTTGACTTAATGGGCCACTGACCTCCTCTCTAGTTTGTCCCATTCTGTCTGTCATACCATACACTGTTTTGTCACAACTCTGTCATGTACAGGATCATACCCTGCCCCTTGAGACTTTGAAGAGGGCCAGTTGCTCCACCCTCCAATCTTGTGAAGGCCTTTACCCTCTCCTGTTTGTGCTGGGCTCTTCTCCAGCCTGATCTCAGCTTCTAGTCCCCTCAGGGCTTCCAGTACGTCTGCTCACAAGACCTTGGCTTTCAACCATGGCCACTCATGTCTACTCTTTATGTAGGCTTCACCATTACTTCTTTATGCTGTCAGACTTTAATTAGAGTCTGACAAACCTTTATTAGGAAATCAAGCAGGATATGAGGGATGGTCTCAAGGGATGTGGTAGCCTTCTTTCTTTTTCCTCAAGCCCTCCATCTTACCTGCCCCTATGTCCTCACCCTTTTTATAAGCAGAACATTTCACTGAGAATAAAGCCTAATTTACCTCTGGAAGACATTGTCTCTTAATCTATACTCTTATTTTCATAAGCCAAATAATGACATTTCCTTTGCCATTCCCCATCCTAACCTGCTGTGTCACTATGTGCTCAGTGCCCAAAACCTTGGAGCTGTCTTCACTTCTCCTTCCCTCACATTCCCTAATGCCCAGTCTCTCAGGATGTCCTTCTAGCACCACCTTTAAAATAGAACAGAATATGACAACTCACCACTTCAGCTGTTTCTAACCTGGCCCAAGTCTCATTTTTTTTCACCTGGATTATTGCAATAGCCCCCTTACTGATCCTTGCTTCTGCCCCTGTCCCCTACAGTCACTTATACACCAGCCAGAACAGTCCTTTAAAAAATGTTCATAGGGTCGACATTCTCCAGCTCAAACCCTTACATGGGTTTTTAGAATAAAATCTAAGGTCCTAACCATGGCCTCCGAGATCTCCTTCCCTCCCTCTGCATCCAGCCCGCTGCCCTTTCTGCATCTCACCTCTTCAGTCTGTCCGATCTGCTCTGCTCTCCCCTCTGGCCTCCTTGCTGTTCCTCAGACACACCAAGTCTTCTCCTGTCTTGGCACCTAGAACGTTCTTCCCAAACAACTCTTCCCAATGAAGTGGCTCATTACTTGTCATCACTTAGGTGTCTTCACCAGTGGCACCTCCTCAAAGAAGCCCTCCTGACCACCCTGCCTACGACAGTACCACTGTTACTCATTCTCACTCATCTGCCTTCATTGTTTTCATAGTACTCTTTACAACTTAATATTTGATTTATTTATTGTTTATCTCTTTAGGAAGACTATGAGGATGAGGAAAGCAGGACTTTTTACTTCTATTTACCCCTAAATTGACAAGAGCAACCTTATAGAGAAATTTACTTTTTCTTCCTTGATACACAGGGTGGGACAAAAGAAGGTTTACAGTGGTGAGCATGCAAAAACAGTTTATTCTTTTATTATTCTTAATTATTAAGTATTGTATTATTTTCCATATGAACAACTGTAAACCTACTTTCCCCCTACCCTGTATTTGGGAACTACTAAATTACTGAGAAATGGTCCGTTCCGAGGAGTCAACTTTACAACAAATAGCTGAAAAAATACTGTTTTTACTAAAGAAAATGTACTGCAGTATTAAAACCATTTCAGCTTTTACTCTGTTAAACATTTATTGAGTTCTTAGTACAACCAGATAATGGATTAGATACTGGAGATTTAAAATTTCATGCAGCAGCCTCTGTCTTTAGGATGCTGTCCTGAGACACAGTCACAGAAACACGCAGCTACATTCAGGGTGGTAAATGCTACCGGGGGTGTGTTCTAGCTGTGCAGAGAAACCATTGCTGGGAACTCCAACGTGCGTATCTGTAGATGTGCAGTACCATCAGATTCTTCCTTATGGTGCTGTGTGTGCTTTGGTAGGTGCATGTAGTCATACACACATGCAGACATACCTCCCTGTGTCCCCTCTTGCCGGCCTCCTTCTTCACTTTCTAAAGACACACCCATTTGGAAGGAATGCCTTTCTGATAGTTATTAGTGGAAAAGCTGTAAAATCTATTGCACCTCCCCCATGAGTACCTGGTAAAGTTGGAGTAACTGTAGAACTGTCTGTTTTCACCCCATGGGCATGTATTGAGTAGGGCCTTGTGGCCATGTTTTTGAAGATAATATTAACCTTGTCTGCAACATCCGCATGAAGTTGTGGACCTGGCCAGAGAGAAAAGGAAGAGTAGCTTATGTGCCTGTTAGACTGGAAGTTCTAACTCAGTAATAAAAGCACAGATCAGGTTACTTTCTTAGCATAAAGCCAGAGTCTGTTTTAACCCCTGTGGCTTCATACTGTAGTACTCTTGGATTTATACCTAATTCCAAAGGATTCAGGATAAAAGCCATAGTGATGACTGCTTCTACAGATGGTGTATCTTATCTAGAGTCCTATGAACATTTGGGCCTGAAAGTCCCCAAATCTCTATAAGCCTAATTGTGTTGAGTCAGCTGTGACCCATCCCTGGTCAGAAGTACTGATCTCAGCATTTTAACTTCCAGAATTTCCTGAGGGTGATTTAATAAATGCAGGCAGTCCAGCATTTGAAAAGGTGGGTGGGGCTGCCCCTTCCATTACTCCTCTACAGCCAGTCTTAGCTGGTCTTCTGTCTGAGAGAATTTCTGTTTAGCCAGTAACACTGCATTCTCCCTTGGGTGTCTTTCTCTGGGGGCTGAGGATAACCAAGCCCCAGCGAACTCCATTAGTGCGGAAACAGCATGATTTGGAGTGATGTCCCCTGCACTTGATGGTTTTCAAGGAAATTCCCACTAACTAGTATTGGTCAAGTTCCTAGACACCTGTCTTAAAACAATTCCTGAAATACTGAAGGCAACTTTTTCCCCTGTCTTGTGAACGATAACCCTTTTTTCTCTTATTTCCTTATATATATGTACATTTTTTTTCTTGGAGTTAGTCATTTACATCTTAATTTTAAAAGTAAATAGCTATTTTTGGGGGGTCAGTGGATAGGGGAATAATGAAGAATTCAGTTAAGAATTTCATTAGAAAGTAATTTCTAGGAATTTTGCCAAAACTATAAGGATCAGTTTGATGAACACCAAATATATGCAACTTCATTATTATGTGGGATAATACATTGTTTCTAACACAAAGAAATAATATTTTATTATGCCATAGTCATAGGCTTCTCATTCTTATTGAATAATTTTTATTTTTTATTTTCGAAGATCTAATTGGCTTTATTAAGTAATTCATTAATTGGGCAGCAACTCAAAGAACTCTACTATTTTTATTTAAATAACTTCATTACATGAACTGAGAACATTAAACCCCTAGACAAGGACTGTCACTGGCCATGGCAGCGCATCACTAACCCACACCTGGTGGACTGGAGCTGTCTGAGTACCTAGGATTCCCAGGTGTTCTTCGTCAGCTTTTCTCTCCACCGGAACTCGGAACATGCTGTCCGTGTATTGCCGATACACAGCTTTCTTGTACTTTGAGCCTATGTAAAATTCTTGCTTATCTAAGAATGCATTATTCGAAACACTTAAAAAAAACACACAGACAGACAACTGAGGTTAGTGCTCGTCTTAATGAAAGTGGAAGTTGAGTTTTAAATTTTAAATTTTGAATAAACATCATTTTTTTAAGTAAGTATGCTAGTTTTTAATACCACTCTTCCCCTATGCAAGACATTAGAAATAGAGATGTGAGGTGGGCAGAGCACCTAGCCTGAGGTGGAGCCATCTGAGTCCTGGCCCTGACTCTGCCACGAAAGTGACCTCCAGCTAGTCATTACCTATCAGAGCCTCAGTTTCTTCTCTCCTAAAATAAGGCATTAGAGGAGATCCTCTCTAAGATGTATTTATAGCTCTAAAATGTTATGGGTCCAGGTTTCACCAATGAAGTGTTCTCTGAATACTGCAATGCCTCTGGTCTGTAGGAACTGAAATGGCCATGTTTTTCTTGATATTTCCTTTACCTAAAGTTTTTATTGACTCCTACGGGCTCTTGTAGGCTTTTGACTGTCTTACCCCAATTGCTGAAATAACCTTTTACTTCTTTATCCCACAAATCATACTCATCACCGCAAACTGACCAGCTAACCATTGCTTAGCTACAGGTTACCAGCCATGTTGTGCTCCCCAGATCAGAACACATGCCCACCCCGATCTTGCAAATTGTGCCCAC
Organism: Tonatia bakeri; assembly: GCA_004024845.1. Classification (NCBI taxonomy): domain Eukaryota; kingdom Metazoa; phylum Chordata; class Mammalia; order Chiroptera; family Phyllostomidae; genus Tonatia; species Tonatia bakeri. The sequence goes on from PVIA01004322.1 coordinate 56,203, forward strand.
AAAGGGCCAGTGCCCAATGTGGGGGAGATGACAGAGGGAAAGTGCTTGCAGTACCAAAAGGCTGACCACAGTTATAGGGGATGCTGCTCTAAATGAATGCTTCTGAAGTTCCAGCCAACACTGTGAAGTTACATCTGTTCATACTGAACTTATTTGTTCATTACCATAATGTACTTGTTATTGGTGGTTTCGAACCATATTTTCTTGGAAGCTCTTGGAGGGCAGAGACCATATCTGCTACCCTGACCTCAAGAATTTAAAGTTTTGTTTTATAAATAAAAGTTTTAAGAATGTAAAATACAAGTTTAAAGGACACAGACAAAAACAAGGGGGGTGGAAACAGGAGGGAGGTGGGGAGGATGGAGTGGGGGGTTGGGATGGGAATAAAAGGCAGAAAACTGTACTTGAACAACAATTAAAATTTTTAAAAAAGAATGTGAAATAACTGATTACTAGACTAATAACAAAAATCTTTGGAGAAAAGATAAACTGCAAATAGTTGGTAAGGAAAATAGTATTTTAGCTGTGAACTGAGGCATTCATCTTGGTATAAGTTTGAAAATCAATGACAAGATAAGGGGACAGGAACACAGGAAGACAGCCCAATAAAAAAGAAACATGGAATCACATGAGACCATATTTCACCAGGTATAATGCATACTGTTTTGCCCAAATTTTTCAGGAGAAAATAAAGATGCACATTATACACAGGTAGTACCTGAAATATCTTGTATATGTTCTTGTGTTGTGTAATTATTTGTTACATAAAATTTCTGGTACCATCATATGTTCAAAAGTAAATGCTAAAATTCCTTTACAATACAAAGAACAAGTACCTAAATATAAATAAATAATTGAATGAAAAAAATGAAAATGAAAGATTTTTTTCCTTAAAGTTTGGGTCAAAAACGTGGGTGTGCATTATACATGGCAAAAGACAGGTAAATGCAAATTTTCCCATAAGAAAATTGAGAGAAGTTTAAATTAATGAGAAGGATTTCTAAGAAGCATTTTGCTGTTATTGTTTAACACAACTGTTGTTTCACTGCAATTTAACATAACTCTTTCTTCTCTGAAAGAGAAAATAAAAATTGGGAATCAGAGTCCAGAGAATTACTTGAGCTCTTGTAGACGATGCAGCTCCTTTTCCCATTCCCTACTTGGGGAGTAATCCCATTCCACCTCCACGGCCGCAATGTAGTAGGTCCTCTCTCCCAGGTATAAGTTTGGATTCTCAGGCAGCCCCCTGCACCGGTTCACGGTATACTTTTGCTTCATGCCACCCGTGTAGTGATCAGTTGTGAGGCACTCAACATTAAAAGTCCCTTGAAAGGTAAATAAAAGCAGGTCACTCCTTTGTTCAGCACTTTCTTGGCTCCTCCCCTCACTCAGAATCAACACCTAAATCCTTTTGGTAGCCTGGGTTAATGAGCTGACTTCTCATACCTCTGATCAGATTGCAGCCACAGGTCAAGGGCCAGCCTGCCTCAGGGCCTTTGAATTTGCTGTTTTCTCTGCCTGGAACAAATCTTTCCAAAATATCCACATGGCTCTTGGCACTCTTTTCATTCTAACCTCCCTAGAGAATCTTTACCCAGCTCCTCCTTTCAGTCATCAGAGACCCTGTTCCTGCTCTGTTTTTCTTCATTGACTTAATCAGCTGCAGAAGAGCAGACACTTCACCTCTTGTTTATTGTTGTATTTACACTGGTCTAATGAATGAAGGAAAAAGTGACACTGGACTTGTCTTACATTTTATTGACAAATAATGAACCAAATGAAAGTCTGAAGCAACTTAGCATTTTTTCACAGCCAGATCTGTAGGGGACTCTGAATTTTCATGACTATAGTTCTAGTATAAGATACTCAACTGCAAACAAATTGACAAGTGAACACTACATCTAGGCTATAGAAAAATAGTGAGAAGTTTAGACACAGAGCCTTCCAGTCTGATTTGCCAGCAATCTTTAAAAGGGCCTTAATATAGGAAGAGAATGTCTTAAGGATTCTGCTTTGTGGAAGTGGAAGAAATCTACCCTTTTCTCACTCCTTTCTGTCCCACTGACAAACGGGAAAGGGACCTGTCTGTCATGAAGCTGGTAGTGGCCCAGGCTTTGCTCTTCCAAGGGAAGGCAGGGTACTTGGGAGGCTTGGGGAAGGGATGAGCTTATCAACCAACACAGGATTTTAAACCAAAACCTCAGAAATTGATCCAATACAGACTCATCTTTAAAGAAACACACCTTCAGTATCAGGCTGCATGGTGAGTATGAGACTTGTTTGAGGGAAGAGGTTTGCTGTGTCCCTCCTTTCTTTTCTTGACAGATACGTGTTTCCCGAAAAGTAAATCCCGTGTATATCAGCCTCGTTTCCAGCACTGAATAAGTACCATGTGACCAAATCTCCCTTGCACATATTGAGACCAGGCTGATTCCCGTACATAAATCCATTTATGGCTGTAGAAGGTAAAAAATAACATTTTGAAAGTGGTTTACCTATGTCCTATTTTCCAGAGTCAACTTTATTTAATTTTAATTTTTAAAGATATTTTATTTATTTTTAGAGAGGGGAAGGGAGGAGAAAGAGAGAAACATCAATGTGTGGCTGCCTCTCACACACCCCCAGCTGGGGACCTGGCCTGCAACCCAGGGATGTGCCCTGACTGGGAATTAAACCAGTGACTCTTAGGTTCACAGGCCAACACTCAAATCCACTGAGCCACACCAGCCAGGGCTGTTTATTTCATTTTTAAAAGACCCATTCAGGCTTCTCTACTCCTCCATGTGTAAGGAGTGTCTCTGCAACTCTATGCTGTACCCTCCAGAGCAGCCCCAGGCCAAAGGAGCAGAGCTGAATGAAGGGTGCAAGAAGTCCTGTGTCCTGAGAATCTGACTGTTCTTCCCAGCTAGGCCCTTCTCAATTCTCCCAAGGGTCATATTGTGGACACCCAAACAGATGAGTAATACCAGCTTTTCCTGGGCACAGAAAAGACTGGGACTGGGTTTGTTGTTCTAGATGGAAAATTCTCTGATTCATCTTGAATAAACAGGACAGAGTATTTGCAGGAAGTTTTCTCTCACTGCTATTTTTTTTTGATAGATAATATCTTTGACTCCTCCAAAATGCAAAAATACAAAATCAAAAGAAATGTTTTAAAGATTGTAGATAATGTGAGTAGTATTGATCCAGCTAAAAAATAAATCTGTCTGTAACACTTACATTTTTTTCTTCTTGCTACAATAATTTTCACATGTTGTCCATTAGTGGTGTGGATTAAAAAACATTTTTTTTGAACAATTAGCTCACTGTTCTCTGAACCCTAACTGCATTTTAGAATTACACTGGAGGTAAAAATAAATCTGATGCCAGGTTTCAATGAAATAAAAACCTCTGAAGGTTGTCCTGAGCATTTAAAGAATAGTTATAATCATTTTTAAAAGCTCCCAGTTGATTCTTTTGTATAGTCAATGGTGGGGATCATTGAAGTTTATTGAGAACAGAGACCATAAATTTCTTCATATTAAACAATAAAATGAGCCTGTCATTATTAAGCCACAGAGGAGAAAAGCATCCAACCCAGCAGTTCTTAAATTTGAGCATATATGAGAATCACCCAGAGGGTTTATTAAACATAGATTGCTGGCCCCACACCCAAAGTTTCTGATTTTGTAGGTCAGGGTTAAAAACCCAAGAATTTGCATTTCTAACAAGCCCTGGGTAATGCTGATCACTTTTAATATGCAACTAGTTGACATAGTTTGTATGTTTTATTCTGAACTAAGTGAAATGAGGCATAATTGACCAATACATTAAATAATCAATTATATTAGTGTCATTGTATTTAATAACTTATTGAACAATAGGCAAAGCTCTTGGGATTTTGGCATCATTAAAAATGTTCCATGTGCAGCACTGAAATAACTTGCTGGATTGGTTGGGGCAGTACTTACAGTGCATCTTATTAGATTCCTGAAAGTCTGCATCTTCCTTATTCACCTGATCCGGCGCAGTTGTAAACATTTTAATGTTATCATCCAAAAGTAAACTCTCATTCTCATCAAACACTGCAGGGAACAAATAGAACTCCTTGTCTACATCTTTCTATAAATCAAAACAAGAATGATAAGGTGAAGACAGGACAAGTAAAGCAGAAAGACTTCCATGTACACAGCACTATTTGCAAAGGATAAAAATAGAAGTTGCCTTTTTTCTTTGTAAATGGGGGGGCTAACGAGAGTTTTCATTATTCTCTGTGTAGTGGATTTTTGGTTCAACATAACAATCTAAGCCTCATGCTGTACCTAAAAGTTCTGACTCTGCTCTCCCTACCATCCTGCCAGCTCTGCCAATAGTCACTGAACCCATCAAAAACAGTCATTACGGTGGGCGTGGGGGGTTGTGTGTTGGTGCTAGAAATCAGGGGAAGTGCCATCCACATTAGTGCAAATATAAAGAATCCTATAAAACAGCAGGGCGAAGTGGGGGGCGAGGAGTCAGAGGGGGGGATCACCTTAAGGAAAGTAATAGCCTGCCAGGTGAATTGGAACAGGAATTCAAACAACCGGGAGGCATCTGTACAAATATTCTTGCTCCCCTTCCCGCCATTTCTTGTGAAAAATAAGCAAGAAGAAATGTATCTGGTCTATGAAATGATTCACTACTTTAGAAGAAGGCAGTCAGTCTAAGGAATCAAAGCATGTGAGCCTCTAAGAACAAGTTACTGCTTCAAAGAAGAAAAAAATTCAGAGATTATTGCATGTCTTTTTCCTGAGACTATTTTCAGATCAAAAACATAATTATCAGCCTTGACCAGGTAGTTCAGTTGGTTAGAACACAGGCCTGATATGTTAAGGTTGTGAGTTCAATCCCCAGTTGGGGCACATGTAGGAATCAACCAATGAGTGCATAAATAAGGGGAACAACAAATCAATGTTCCTCTCTCTCCTTAAAAAAACAATCAGAAACTTTTTATTTTGATGAGATCTCACTTGTTTATTCTTTCCTTTATGTTCCTTGCTCTAGGGGGCATATCAGTGAAAATATTGCTGCGTGAAATATCTGAGATTTTCCTGCTTATGTTCTCCTATAGGACTTTAATGGTGTCACAACTTATATTTAAATCTTTTATCCACCTTGAATTTATTTTTGTGTATGGTGTAAGTTGGTGCTCGAGTTTCATTATTTTTTGCATGCAGCTGTCCAGCTCTCCCAACACCATTTGTTAAAGAGGCTATTTTTACTCCATTTTATGTTGCTGCCCCCTTTGTCAAATATTAATTGACCACAGAGAAGCACAGTTTACAATAGCCAAGGGCTGGAAGCAACCTAGATGCCCATCAGTAAATGAATGGATCAAAAAACTATGGCACATTTACACAGTGGAATTCTATGCAGCAGAAAGAAAGAAGGAGCTCCTATCCTTTGCAACAGCATGGATGCAACTGGAAAGCATTATGCTAAGTGAAATAAGCCAGGTGGTGAAAGACAAACACCATATGATTTCACCTTTAACAGGAACCTAATCAACAAAACAAACAAGCAAAATATAACCAAAGACACTGAAATTGAGAACAGGCTGACAGTGATCAGAGGGGAAAGAGAGGGAATTTCAGGGGAAAAGGGGAAGGGTTTGCAGGAACAAGTATAAAGGACACATGGACAAAAAGGAGGGGGGGGCTAGAAATGGGAGGGAGGTGGGGAGGGCTGGGGGGGACTGGGATGGGGGTAAAAGGTAGAAAACTGTTCTTGAACAACAATTAAAATAAAAAAACTAATAAAACTAAAGGCTCCTTCTTTGAAATGGTAAATAAGTTTGAAAAGCTTCTAATAAGACCCATCGAGCAGTAAAGAGAGAAAACAAAAATAAATAAACCAGAAAAAAATCAAATTTTAAAAATCCAACTAAAGCAGGGACCTAAAGGTTAGATCCTGCAGAAAACTGAATCAGTGCTGGAGATGATCCTAAGAAAGCTCCCATAAGTCAGAAGATTCAAAGATGAAAAATATACACATAACAATGATTTTAGAAATAAGTTACAAAAGGGGAAACATAATAATAATAAATAATAATGGAAATCATTGGACTTCTCTACTATAATAAATGTCAGAGGAAGATAGAGTAGCTTTTGTTTTCCAGGGGAAAATTACAAAAAATATTGTGCCAGGCAAAGAACCACAAAGAGACATTTTCAGATGTGTGAGGTTTCCAACATGGGACTGCTACAATTGCTTTATATTCTAATCTACAAAGTCATGTGAAAGTTTACAGGTCATGTTTTCTGATTATAATGCAACAAAACTAAAAATTACTAACAAAAGGACAAAAATTTAAAAACTTAAAAAGATCATATTTGATCCAAATAACTCTTAAGTCAAAGAGGAAACAAAAATGAATTACTACGTATTTATTAAATACTACCCATGAGAACACTGTGAGACATAATGAATGGAATATAACCTAACATATAAACTGAGAGTCTGAAATGCTTTTTATTTTAAGCAAAACCAAATAAAAATAAATGTAAATATCTATATACTTTAGAAAAATAAAATCATAAAAGAAAAGTTAATAAAGACAGAACAAAAATTAACACATTAGATCACAAATTAAAGTAGCTAAACATGAAAATGTATTCCTTGAAAATACAAAAAAAAATACACAAAACTCTGGCAAGTCTAATAAAAAATTTTTGAGAGAGATTCCAAATACTCCACATTCGGAATGAGAAAGGAATATAATCACATGTACTGGGGGAAATAAAGTAAAACCACTGTGTACAATAAATGTGATCAGTTGGCTTAGAAGGTGGTATCTGAATAGACCAATACCCATGGGTGAAATAAAAACAGTGATTAAAAAATAAATAAAATAATTAACTACTTCTAAGTAAAAAAGTCAAAATAATTTCACAGGCAATTTCAGATTTCTAAGTAGCAATGAATTCCTATAGCAATAATAGGAATGTATTAAGGTATCTATTTAAACTGTTTCTAAATATTAAAAACAAGAATCTTCCTAATTTATTTAATGCAGATAGTATAACCATGATATAATACCTTATAGCTTAGACAAGAAGTTCTATATAAAACACTATCAAAGCCAACACAGAAATACATTGGGAAAAAACCACTATGCTCAAATAATGCTTTTTCACAAAAGTACAAGGATAGTTCAACATTAGGAAATCCTTCATATAGTTGGTCACACTTATAGGCCAAAGGAGGAAATAAGTATGTTTTATATATCTTTTATTTTATTGATTTTTAAAATAATTTCAAGGATATCTAAAAATAAATCTTATAAACTTTGACATACTGTCACTAGTTGTTCCCTTTGCTTTCTCCCCAGATCTTTGCAAGGCTGCCTCTTTGAAATTTAGATCTCATCCCAAATATTACCTCCACCTTCTCTAAACTAGGATTTCTGTTTACCCTGTTTTTTAAAAAAAACAGTTGTTACTTTCTGAAGTTATCTATTTCCATTTTTTGTGTTTGCTTATCTCCTCCCCTCCCTACCCCTTCTCACCTATCCCCCTTCCTCTCTGCTTTACTGCACAATACAATATAAACCCTATTAGAAAAGGAAACTGACCTGTCTTATTTACCAATAAATTCTATCCTAGCACAGATGTTTTCTGAGCAGCTCAAGTGATTTTAAATAGAAAAACATTTTCAGTAAATCAGACATAGAATGTAAATCTACCAACTAATAGCCAATGTCATACTTAGTGGTAAAATAATAGAGATACTCTTGATAAGATCAGATACTAAGCAAGGCAATATTTTATATTATTTTGAATATTGTATCCAATCTGAAGCCTCGTGGCTTGTAAGTAAAAGAGCCAGGATGAGGACTTCTAATGTCACTTGTGAACCTTCTTGTGCTGTGACTCCTTCATTTGCAAAATGAAGATAATGAACTATGTAGAGGATAAATCTCACATTTTAAATTTCAATTCACTAAGTTCCTCCTCTCTAAAAAGTGGAGACAACTATACTTAGCCCCTTGGGCTGCTGCGAAGGCCAGATGAAGTGATATGTGTAAAAGTGCCTGGACAGAGTTCAATAGACATTAGTCTCCTTCTTTTCCTTCCCAAGGTAAGCACAATATCAAACAATGGAATACAGAGGTAGAAAACCATCTTGTTTTCAGTTACATGTTTAAAATTTTTTAAATGATGGCATTATCATTTACAATAGCCAAATGAAAATATATAGGTATAAACTTAACAAAAAATATCTAAAACCTATATAAGGGAAAATATAAAATACTCCTGAAAAATACAAAGTAGACTTGAACAAATGGAAAAACATATGGAATGTTCTTTTTAGGGTAATTCAACTTTGTAATTATGTCTGTTCTTCATAATTTGTATATTTGAGACAGTTCCAAACAAACACTGTTAAGCCTTTTCTTTATATATTTTTCCCATTACCACTTATCTTCCTTATACCCTCTTCTGTTAGGCTTTTTTTTTCTTTTTCCTGGAGCCAGATAAGTTTTTATAAGGTTCATTAGAAAGAATAAGTAAGCAAAACTGGCCATTAAAATGATGAAAAAAAAGTGCAGCCCAGACCTGTGTGGCTCAGTTGCTTGGATGCTGTCCCACAAGGTGAAAGGTCACTGGTTCAGTTACAGTCAGGGCACATGCCTGGGTTGCAGGTTTGGTCCCTGCATGGGGTATGTAAGGGAAGCAACTAACTAATGTTTCTCTCTCTCTCTTCCCCTCTCTTTAAAAATAAATATAAATTTCTAAAAAATGTGTAATGAAGTATAGCTACTAGTTATTAAATACATTATAAAGACTATAAGTAAAATGGTATGATGTTTGGTCCATGAATATATAGAGATCAATAGATTAGAACAGAAAATCAAGAAATAGACTTAATTGTGTATGAAATTTTTAGCATTTGATCAAGGAAACAATCAGTGGGAAAAAGACTTTTTAATGAATGGTTTTAAGATAACTGGATAGTCACATAGAAAAAGAGAAATTTGATTCATTCCTCAACTGTACACCAGAATAAATTCTAAATGGAACAGAGATTTAAATATGAAAAATAAAACCATACAAGTACTTGAAGGCAGAACAGATGAATTCCTTTATAAACTGGGACATGGGAAAGCTCTCTTAACTATGACTCAAAATCTATAAATGATGGAGGAAAGAAATTTTTAAAAAATTTTACATGGCAAATAACATCCATAAACAAAGTGAAAAGGTAAATAACTAAGAAAAAATATTTATAACTAATATTTCAAAGGGTTTCTCCTCTTAAGATATTAACATCTAAACTACTCAGGGAAAATAACCATATAGAAAAATAAGTTACAGATATAACCAGCCAAATAAAAGAAGTAAAATGGTTCTTAACCATCTGCAAAGATGCTCAACTACTAGTAATAAGAAAAACAAATTAAAATTACAGAGATATTGTTTATGTTCTTAACTGGTGAGATTACAATATAGTATGATTCTTATATAAGGAAATTCATCAATCTCTAGCAAAATTGTATATGTACTTATCTTTTGTCCAAGCAATACCACTTTTAAGAATTTATTCAAGAGTTGTGCTTGTAAAAATTCAAACAGATATATGAACAAGGCTACCCACTGTATTGTATTTATAAAAGCAAAGTCTGGAAATAACCCAAACCTTTGTCAAATAGTAGATGTTCAACTGTAATATAAACTGTAGCATGGCTACATAATGGAGTAATAGCTACTGTAAAAAGGAATTAGGAATGTCTCCATATGTTACAGACTGGAGGGAATTACAGATTATATTGTTTTTTTTTTTCTCAAATTTTATTTTAATGATGTTCAAGTACAGTTTTCTTCCCTTTACTCCCAATCAAGCCCAACCCCCCCACTTCCCTCCCATTACCACCCTCCCCCTAGTTTTTGTCCATGTG